>JBBPRR010000303.1:0-28349 GCA_038093115.1 Hortiboletus flavorubellus
GACGAATGCCGGAGCTGTGCGAGCACAGGTCAGAGGTATCTAAGAGTCGGAACTAAACTATGTACGGAACAAGGAGTATCGTAAGTAATATGTCAGAAGAGTTTAGTCAGAGGTACAAGAAGTCCGGAGGAACGGAGATGCATATTTACAGAGAACGGACCGGAGATCGCTCCTGAAGGAGCGGAGTTGTGCCCGGAGGGCCGGAGTGTGCTAGGGGTTGGCACGGTATATGACAGAGCCCATGCTTGGTGAGTGTAACCAACATGTATGAGGTCACCGACACATAATTTTGTCTATGATACAGGTGAAGTAGTTGGCCATGCTGAAAATGTGACAACAAAGTACAATTTGAAGAGGTACCATGAGGCACCATCATCCTCGAATAGTCCTTCCCGCCCTCAGCACTCAAGGAAGGTCTACTCAACATCTGTACAAGGAGGAGATTCCAGGACCAAGGAACCACCCAGAAAACTGTTTCGTACTAACTGGGATGTGGTTGGGGTT
Organism: Hortiboletus flavorubellus; assembly: GCA_038093115.1. NCBI lineage: Eukaryota > Fungi > Basidiomycota > Agaricomycetes > Boletales > Boletaceae > Hortiboletus > Hortiboletus flavorubellus. Next base: position 505 of record JBBPRR010000303.1, read on the forward strand.
GCATTTCCTCCTGCAGATGGCCGGAGTAATGGAAGATATAGACCCTTATGTCCATAACAAAACATTTGTTGCCAATAGTAAATACCAAACATTGTGTCCTAAGAATCCTCTCCGGGACTTCAAAAAAGTCTGCAGCACCAGACAGAGCAAAAACATTTTTTTTTCTGCTGACAAAGCATTGAGGCTGTCCACCATAGAACCCGCTGCGGTAGTAGTGGGGATCGCTTAGACTGCAGGGCGATGAAGTCACGCGTGTCCAAAAATGGACATCATGCACCCAAAATCACCTGTCGTTCACTTTCTTGTTTTCCTCGATGCCATTCTACTTGTAGCACCACAGCACGCTATAATTCAGTGTAGCAGTAGTAGTATGGGTCCGTGTATGGGTCTATAGTCGGTGCTAGACATGCTCATTGAACGATTCAGAAGTATTATAATATTCGTATGTTTGCGGAGGTATGTGAATCATTTGCCAAGTGACTGAACTGTTTCAATCTTAGCCAGGTCCAAGCTTATGCATTGGCGTGCATTGGCCCCTGGAATGACATGACACCATGCTCTGTGAGGTGGGTGATTGCCAAATTTTAGAGCTAGGTAGTGTTCTCCTGATGCTCTGCCTCAGTCTCCTCACCTGTTCAACTTCCGCATCATTGTGCTTGGTTTTCTGGTCTCAGCAAATATAATGTCACCACTTGAATCAGTGAAGGTTTGAAGCATCATAACCGAAGCTACTGAGACTATGATTGGATCAGTGGGATTTCGATAATGCGTCACTCCTCCATTTGAAAGAACCTTCTAGTAAGTTTGGCTGTAAAACGTCATGTATGTTCTGCTAAAGGAATTCTCAGACTGTTATCTGTCTACTCCCATTGCTCCGTGTTCTGGACTGATACAAATGGCAATGGCCATGGCTGCGAGGTGGGTACATTCTCGTGAAAATTCCAGGACCGTCATTCTCCTGACGCTTTTCTGCAGTCTTCCTCCCACCAGCTTCCATGCCGTTGAGCTTGGATTTCTCTTTGTTCACACTTTCAAGTACCCTATCATGGATATCGTCCATCCTTTTGAAGTTCACCCTCTTGAAGACAAGCCTGTTCCTATGAGCTTGTTAGAATTCAACAACACGTTTATCGATCTAGATTCTCAATGAGGGAATGATGAATGCACTCAAGCTGAAGCATGGGTGCACACCCTTACGCTCAGATTAATGGATCTCAACGTTCCTGCACACCGATGGATTATCATAAAGCCTCTGCGCAATCGCCTCCACCAGCCCTATGCGCTGGATGTATCCAGGGATTACGACAGTCTCATAGCTTTCACAGATGAGCTGCCTGTTTTCCAGGACCTCTACATACAGTATACCACATATTTCATTCGACGATGACTCTTACAAAGAGCGTGCACGTCCAGGTATGCATGCACACACAAGCAGGACAATTAAGCATTACTATTGCTAATGCTATCTTTGAACTTACTAAATGTCACCCCTTGGCAGCCTTCCCAACTTGTGTGCCCCCACAAGGTTCCAAATGTCTGTATTGCTCAGATTGGGTCACGGCATTGTGTTCACCTTTTTTTCCCTGCTTTAGTGCAGACTGCCGAGGGTTGTGCCAAGCTGAGTGAGGATCAATTAGCAGCTGTTTACTACCATGGCCTATATCCTGCCGTCTCCCATCTCACCCCTGAACTAGCCACTTACTGGTCGCTGTCCTACGCCACAGCCAAATTACGAGCCCGTAATCTTAATGGAACTTATCAAATGGGAATGCATCCCTTCCTTGAAAATACTGCTCATCGCTTGGGATCTACAATTAAACGGTATCTGCAAGCTGTGCTTCTGTGGGCACATGGGTGCATGTGAATGGTGCAAATTCAGGGGGTCAAGGAAGTGCATACACACACTCCAGGGGATTTTCTTGCAAGCTACACTTCCTTCAGAGTGCTTATGAATGGTCTTATGTAAAGGCTTATCATTGGAGGACAGTCATGGGTTGATGTGGGCCTGCAAATCTCTGAGGTGAATCATGTACTGTAGTGGCGCACTGACTCGCATCATTACCTAGCAAAGGAGTTCAGCGGCCTCACACAGGACTTAGCTGCCCAATTATGCACGTTACCCTCGTGCTCTTACTCTTGTGACTACGTGGCTGGCCTTGTCAACCTATCTGGTTTCCGTGCAACACTTAATCCAAACAACTCAAATGCCAGTGCTGCCTACATACAGGCCTATACCACCAATAAATCACTTATCACCCACTTGGAGGCTGGGAGACATGGTCTCCTCATGCAAGGTAAAGATGTCCTCCGTGGTAATGGTGACGACCACACCCCTGCCTATTGTACGAGGATGATGGCAATCTACAAAGCTGGCGTTTGCCAGACCACAGCTGCTCGGGTGGAAGCAAGAATTCCTGCCAGTTCAGCCATGAATGCAATGCTCAATTTTCCTGAGCCATTGTTGGAGTGCACGTTGTGCAGATACCCTGCAGTGGATTGGTGGTGCGCACAAAGCTCTGCAGATATCGACTCCTTCTAATGTAGCCCATGGTGGTATACCAGGCAGTGGCGACAGATTCGCATGACATGTATTGCGGAGACGCTGGCACATTAGAATAGCGTTCACCCTTCACTCAGGTACCTGAGGGAGACGCTTAACTTGACCACCACATTAGTCTGGCTTGCAAATGGATTGAATTCTCGTCCCGATGATGATCAATACGGCCGGGACATCATAATGACCTCATGTTTGACAGCGCGGGATCACAATCATGGTATTTTTTTGATTCATCCACCTGCAGGGGGTCTACCAGCGGATTTTCCAGTCGTCTGGCAGGGTGCAATATTCCTGCACAGAATACTCTTTCCACCCACTTCTGGTGTACTCTGATTTTCATATGGAAAGAAACTTCATAATGCCACTTAGATTCATTTCTTTTCCCAGACGTCCAACCAATTGTGCTTGCAAGCATTGCCTCCGCCCTTCATTCCCTGCCAACAACTCTGGGAAGCAGGCTGAATTCCAACCCAAAAAGACATGTCACGTCCTCATGGGGCCGAAATTGGTGGTGTGCTATCAGAACTTGCCAATCTTCAAATTCTGCTCCCTCCTATTCCCCAAGACATTGCGGAGGACCTGCTTTATGAGGAACAAGTGGAATACTTTGGGGACATGGCTTAGAACCTGCCAGTGCAGCTGACCCACCTCTGGCAGCAATTTCTCTCCAACCTTATGCAAAAATGTGGCAACCTGCGTGGTGCAAGAGCCAATGCCTCCCATTGCCGTCTTTCCATTCAGGAAAGGCAGAACATCATGCAGCAGGCACTCACCCACCTTAATCTAGCTACAATATTCCATCGCATTCAGTACTGCACCTCCACTCAAATGGAATGGGCGGAGGTGTTCAGCCATTACTTCACTCCTTTGGGTGGAAGAATACCAATCCAGCCACAAAATCTTCCAAATATGCTGCACTGGAGATGCTGGGCAGAATTAAAGTCACTGCTTCCTGCTGCAGTTGGACATACGTATGAGGCGTCAGCTACGTCTCCTTTTTGACCAGCTTACCTGGGTGCCTCAGCTAGCATTGGACTGTGCATGGACGTACCAAAGGGATAACCATTTTCATATGTTTTCTCCTAGCTGGACCTCAAACGTGCCTCAAGTATTGATACATCCATCCTCTGGACGACTGCAATGGAATCCCCCTCCTGGCATTGGTGAATGTAGCAAAATGGAGGATGCAATTCTGCAACAAAGACCAAGGGGACCACAATCTATACCTTATGCACATCTTTGGCAGGAGAAGGAAGAAGGAAGCTTGAATTCATTTTTATGGACTTCTTGTATAGTATAACAGATGATGGTGTACGTACAAAGACATTCACATCCAAACCAATGCTTATATGGTGCTCCCTGTTCCTAAGGGAGTTGCAAAGTTTGTTCGGCTTCTGAACTACACAAACAGAACTGAACGAACACTTTGGGCCGGATAGCACCGAGGCTAGTAGTAATAGGTGGCAGGCTTGTTGAGCCTGCTTTTCAGGACACCAAAGACCACACCGACAATCCAAAGGTAGCAATCACGCTGACCACAGTGCCAATGATGATGCCTGTGTTCAAAGACGAGCCGCTACCGGATTGGGTGTCTAAGCCACTACCTTTTGCAGCTGCATTTTGAACACTCAGGGGGAGATCACCAATGGCACTGACGGGTTGAATCCTGATCTATCCATTGCTGACAGTTGCTGTGGTGCCATTGCTGGGGATTCTGTTGATGACTACAAACATGAGGCAAAGACCGGGGGTGGGAGGTTTGGGTTGGAAGGAACCTGGGCGACGTGCAGGTCATACGAACCATCACTATTGACGGTGTAGGTACTATTCAGTTGCAAGCAATGCTGGCCCATATTCATTGCATGGGTAGTGAAGCTGCCACAGGTAAGAACAACTGTAGTATTAGCAGCTGTGGCATTTGCAGCACCAGTGTATGAACTGGAAGGTACGGTGATGTTGAAGTATGAACCGCCATAAGTGAGAATGGACAGTTGGCCGGTGGCGCCAATACAGAGGCAGAAAGGTAAGGTGGGTAGAAGATCTTAGTGGTGTAGGTGGTGGGGAAGATCGTGGACATGTTGATGTCAACATTTGGATTAAAGCCAGCAATAAGGACAGATACATTAGGGAGAAGAAAGAATAGTATAAATGTGCAATGTTGGATGATGCAAGACCAGCATTCGATCAGCAACTGCCTCTTGGGATGTTAGGGTTGTAGATTGCAGGAGTGCCAACTCACTGTAAGGCATGAGATTGAATGAAGGGGTCTGGCCAGTTCACAATGGGCGCGAGGTGAGATGAGTGGCTGGGAGATTCAATGAGAGACATCACAAGAAGTGCAGAAGTGTAACATGACCATATAGATCAGATCATCAGCTGGGGGTCCACATACAGCCATATTTCATGCTTTACAGACCTTGTTGGTGGTATGTTTTAGTGACTCATGTTACAACGATCTCGGTAGCAGACATATAATACAATATCTCATGTATTTCAAAGGGTACCATATCCCTCGTGAGCGTAAATACTATCATCAAGTTCCTCTCCCTCGTCGGCAACCACATGATCATCTACATTGTCTTTGTCACTCCCATCAGCGTTGGATACATTCCTGTCATTACAGTTGTCTTCCTCATCATTCGCATTGTTCTTGCCACCTGCCATCACGCCCTTCCACTCTGCAACGTCCTCCCATTCATCTGGCAGTTCATTGAATTCTCTGACATTGTCTGGAGCATCCCTAATGTCCAAGTCCCCAGTGTCCCCTTCTTGTGTGCCGCTACCATTCTCTTCATCTCTCATATCGATGTCGCTGTCCTCATCTTCGACCGGTCGTCCACGATCCTGCCAAAGGATGTCATCCCAATCACGAGTCGCCTTGTGTCCAATACCACCACCACACATTCTCATAAACATGTCACAATCAATGAACCTAGTAATGCTCATGAGTCCAATGTATCGGTCGACACATCTTCCTTGGACCATTGCATGCCTTAGGAGGTGATTCGGCACATGCAACACACACTTGCAATGCGATCTTACATGGCATGACTACCATCGAAGCAGAACACATCGCTTATATATGCGTGCAAGTAGGTCATTTTCCATCATCAATTTGGGGTATCTATCTGAGCTTGCACCGTTCTCAGGCTCAGTTTGCAATCTCGTCGATGAGCCAGTGGTGTGAAAGCGACGGTGTTTTAAGCTATTTCGACCTCTACTGTGTGATAGTCTCCTTTATCCGCAACATGATCAATATCAAATGGAGGGACAATTTATTGAATTGATGGAACAAGTGAGTATCATGCATACATCCTCGTCTTTAGTGATGACTTGAACACTCATAGGGAAATGTTTGGGAGCAAAAATGGCCATGCGCAATCCAATTCAAAGAACTTGAGGAATGAGGTTGAAGCCTCAAGCGCATCTAATACAAACCGGCCGGCGAGCATTATCAAGAAACTGCATGCACAGATGCAGTCTTGCATCACTGCGGTGCCAGCCTCTTCGTCAGAACAACCATCAGCTCCCATGGACTCTAACCCCAGTGCATCCTTGGACATTAGTAGTGGATCAACAACACCACTGCGTCTCACTTCTTTTCAGCCTTCCACACCTTCACACAGGGCCAGAACCTTATCACATGCAGCCACCAATCCTATGATGCCTGGTAGCCCTTTAACAGATGAGGAGATAGATAGGCCTCTTACGCCGATTATAAACAAACGGGCAATGCCACCCACAGTGGCCACAACTACCAAAGGAAAAGGAAAGAAGAGGGCTGCCGACCAAGACAAGGAATCAGCACCTGCCGGGGGTCCTTCATGTCCCAAACAAAGCTGCAAATAGAGGTACTGTGGTGTAGTTGTTCGGGATGAAGGCTCTGACCTCTTTGTAGTTTTTTCTTGCTCGATCATGACCATATGCTCATTTCTTGCCACACAGAGTTGCTATCATCACTTTGCACACTAGTTCTCACAGTTGCTTCCAGTCCATTCCAGTTCTCAGTCACTTTGCACCGTACCCCAGTCACACTGTCGCTGGTCGGTGATTTTTGGTGATTGTCATTATATTGTTGTGTGAATCATATGCTCATATTACCCAGAAAGTGTACTAGAATCACTAATGGTGAATATATGGTCATGTTTATGCGCTACTAGTATTTCGGTTGTGATCGTATCAGGAGTATTGGATGGGGTGGACATATTATTCACTATGAAATATGGTAAATATATGGTAACGTTTCAGTTTCAATCACCATTGTTCTCATGATGTATATCTTAGCAGTGGGGTTTCGTCTGATTGGGGCAGGTGCTAGTGATTAAAATATTTTGCCAACAAGCATCAAGCCCAGTCAAACATTTCATACGCTACCAGTTGGAGGAGATACACCATATATGCGCATGTCTCTGCACCGCATTTTTTATGATGACTACGCACACCACAAAGCCCTTCGACTGCTCCATTCCACCCACCTTCCCTATGACCTCATCCACGCGCTGGTCCTTTGCTTGAGCTACTAGTATATGCCCGAACTGATTCTTCTATGGGTGAAAATGGGTGTGCATGAGGACATCTTGCAATTCTGGATGGAAGAGCACAACTCGAGCAGCACATATCGTCAGACTTGTTAAAGGTTGGTTGGTGTGATGGATCAAGGAAGGCAGGGATGAGATCATGACAGTGCATATCGTCTTGTTCTGATCCCTTTGTTGACAAGACAATGACACGTTCTCACTGGACCAACAACTCATTTCTTCATACCTCTTAGAGGCAAAATTGAAGCAGGTCGAGGATCCCGAGGATACGGAGTATCCAAGGACATTCCACGTCATGTGGTACTCACAATGCAATGGTCAACTCGATCTTCCGAGCATACATTTCATGTGCAACCATAGTTATCATCAACTGTATGCCTCAGTCGTCTCGACGGTGAGTAGTTCTGATGGATCACCAAGTGTAGGTGTCTCTTCGAGAATGATGCTGCTTGCCCTCTGTACCCATCAACATGGTGTTATTTAGGAGATCCAGCAGAATAATGAAAGGCTGGCAGACCAGCACAATCTGTTCCTTGCCGAAGTCAAGGAGTCCAGCTTTGGCTGTTGCAGGTGTATTTGGAAGGGGATGGTTGGGTATTGCCAGAAATATGGCGGTGTCCGGATGAGGGAGTGCGAGAACACCATTGTTTCCATCGTTGTTGTGCATTTCATATCATTGTTCACATAGTCGGCAATATTTTGCCACATTCTGAACCCGAGAAATGAGGATTTAAAAGTACATGCAGAACAAGCATATCACAGGTACAAACCTATTTGCGTTTGCACTTCGAGTTCGGCTTCGAGTTTTGTCCCGGTACTGCATACAAAGGACCACATTCAATAGCTGAATGTTCTGATGTATCAAACTCGATCCTGAGGTCCTCTGCAAGAGCCATAGCATCCTTGGGCGGCAGAACTTCTGTCACAAGCTGCCAGAAGCTAGAAGTGATACAAGTCAATGTGCACCTCGAACAAATGTGGATGATGGATATATGCAAACTGACGAAGTGAGAATTTTCTTGCAGCAGCTCTATTTGGGTCACTATTTGCTCCACTTAATGTCGAGTTGTGGTCATCAGATGATATACAGTAAGAGGTATGCCACTACGTAGCAGAGCAAGCCTCTCCGATAAACGGGCAATCTAATAATGGAGAAGATGGTATCAATGACAATCTGTGTAGACAAGTCTTACTGTCTGGTTCATATCTTCTATGTGAGCCTCGAGTTCAACGTCCGTAGACGCGCCTCTGAGTTTGTTGAGCTCTGGTAAGTGTCAGACAGAACAGGTGTGACAATGCGATTTCTGAAACGAGTTCTTTACTTGGGCAGCGATGACATTGTTCGCCTCTTCAACTGCCTTACACTCTGTTTCTAGAGCTGCAAGTTCATTGGCATCCAGGGTATCAATGTCATTCTGATTCACAATATAAAAGTTGGTCTTGCCTGCATAAATGTGTCTGAGTGTGGTTACTATCATTGTTTCAGAGCGCATATACCATATGTTTTCTGCACGATCACGCCCTTTTCAGCGAGGGAAGTGAGGATCTTGGCCATCGTTGCCTTTGGGACTGCACCCTTCAAGTTGGCCGAAATGTTGATGGCACCAAATGGCCTATTCATCTATCAGGAGTTTAATACAAAATGCATATAGGCACAAGAATCCCGCTGCAATTACCTTTTTCATGTACTGCAGAATGGCATCTTCGGCTGTGGGTAAGGCATATTGATTTTGTTAAATTCAACCAAGCTATATCTTCTTACCCTCTTGTCCTTTCAGAACCTTGACATCGCTCTTGACTTTCATTGTTATGACTGTAGGTATGACATGGGATAACCACTGGTGGAAAATAACATGGAATGATTAATCCGTGTTTCCCACAATTTCAAGTTGTTCCTACCCCCTCACCTTTATGGCGATTGTTCCAAAGCGCCAGCTGCGTCTAAAGCCTGCTCCATATAAATGGAAGCCCAAGGAAGCACAACAGAAGAGCCCGGATCCAAGTCCTGCCAGCAGTGCAAAAACCTCTGGAGAAAGGGCAATGTCAAAATCTTACCACATACGACTGGCTAATGGTCTTTGCTTACATTAACAAGCATCCAAATGAAACGCAGACAGATGTGGTCAACTTCTTCCAAACTTGTGTTGAAGGCACACTTGAGTTCACACAGGCAACTCTCTCACAAAGGTTAAAGGAGTGAGAAGAAATTGAAAACTGTGCACAGTCAAATCCAATTGAAAACTGTGCACAGTCAAATCCAATTGCACTGTCAAGCAAGCAACCACAAGTTGTCACTAGACCGGATGTGAAAGAAGCCCTTGTCTTCATCTGTAAAAAGGAAAAGTGCTGGTAGCGCGGGCCATACTATAATTACATCATTGCTGTCATCACATGTTGTCAGTGGTGCCTCTTTCCATTCCAACTGTTGGCTACATATATCGACTCCAGTAGCCTCTGCCCTTTCTGAGAGCACATACATAGATAGTCCCAAACTTGAATACATCAATGTCAACTACTAGCACAGATGGTCAACTCACAACAAATCTATTCACCTCTATGTACTTTGTACTGTTCAAACATATGCATATTAATATACCGGTTCAAAAAGAAAATATCACTGGTGTTCATACTGTCCCCACAACACCAGCAAGGGTCAAGGGCACCACTTGGAAACTTGGAAACCAGGTGACAGGGCTGGAAAAGATGGGTTATTGGCACGATCATTGCATTTGGAATGCGGTTGTGTGTCGAGCAGCCAAAATAGAACATGTTGACATTATCGTCAAATGCACATAGTGGCTTGAATAAATGCACATAGATGAGGGGGTGTGGGTAAAGACCGAAGTGTGGTGGTAGCCGGAATATGACTAGGACTTCTGCTGCATGCAGTTCTATCATTCAAAGTCATTGTTTTGTTTTTGTGGGACGACCACAAACAATTGACTTGCCATGAACCCCCCCCATCTCATGTCCTTGTTCATCAACCTGCATCAGAATGGTGTCAAACTGTGCTGGCATGGGAGGCTTGCGAGGACCGTTGGCACATTGTAGGAGCTGGAGGCTCTTTACATCCGTATATAGAGTTTTCCCCCCTTTCCAGCACCCTCTAGGTTGTCCAATGTGTCCAGCAACATTCCCGTCCTACCCCGTGTCCATTCAAGTGGACCCAACCTTTATAAGTACGTTTCCGCTTTCCGTTCCATTCTTTCTGACTGACTGTCTCAACCCGAGCACGGCCGGTCAATGACTAACCTGATATAACTAGCTCGTTTCGTTTCGTACGTCATTCATACTTTATCCCATTTCCTTATTTGTACACCCGATCACCAGTGGCACTTACTTCCATCCAGATTGTTCCAGACCATTTTTACTTTGTTCCATGAAAGGGTCGCCGTTTCGTGTTTGAAGAAAGTCACGGATCGAGCGAATCCAGACTTCCTTGGCGACGGCCTTAGCAGACCGAAGGATAGTAAGAGTGACTGGCAGAACGTCCAGGTCAACGGAAGAAGAGAGAATGGAAGCATAAGTAAGGGAAAAGCCGCAAAAACGGTCCGATGGGGGAACAATGTAGTCCGATGAAGGTAAGAGGGAGGGGGAGTGATAAAGAGACCGTGAGAGGGTATGGATAGATGTGGGGGTAACAGAGCATGGTAGGGTCCAGTCGTTCAGTAATGTGATGGAAAAAGAATAGGAATCATCCAACCAATCCCCAAAATCATCCTCCTTTGGCAGGTTGTTAGGGGAAGAGGGGCGGCGAGATAGTCCATTGGGACTGGCATGCCTAGCGGCGGGAATATGACGAAGCTCAAAATGAAACAAGAGAATACCAGCAATCCACCGATTAATAGAGGTGTTCAGCTATAAGTCTGGGTTATTGATCATATCCTTTACATACTTTGCATCCATTTCGACGACAAGGTTAGCCGCTCCGAAAATGAAAATGTGGACTGCCCAGAGTGCCCAGAACAGACTGTACAGCTCGAGCTGAGCCTGGGAGTACCGGCTCTCAATGCTCGTGAGGCTGATAGACCCAAAGCGGTTTGAATAGCGCTTGCCATTCTCACCCTCCTGGAACAGAATAAAGGCAACAGCGATGACTGAGGTGTCCACAGCAAGAACCACCTCTCAGCCGAACTTGTAGTCCAAGCAGTGGAGCACGGGGACTTAATGATCTCGTCCTTCAGACAAGTCATTGCGTCACGCTGGGCATCTCCCCATTTGAATGGGACACCCTTCCTTGTAAGACCAACAAGCGGTCTGGCAATAGCAGCAAAGTTCCGGATGAATCTACGTACCACTCCGCAGGTTCCGAGGAACCCACGGACTGGTGTCAGGTTCTCACACTCCGGCCAATCCCTTATCTTCTGGATCTTAGCCTCGTGCGGAACACACCCTTCGAAGGTACACTTGTGTCCGACTATGGTTGCCGATGGTGCCGCTAGGACGACCTTCTTGGCTGAGACTGTGACGTTGATGTTCTCGAAGCATTGAAGAATCCTGTTAACGATGATCAGGTGTTTCCAAATAAATAACCTGATGCCGGGGTTCTTGGTGATGGTCTCATAAGACCCATCCGGTCTTTGGTACCAGGTGGTCTCAGTCTTGACTGGCATGTCATTGATGAACGGCTAGGTGTGGTCGGGGATTTTGTCCTGCAAAATAAATGACATATCCGCTTGGTAAACCTGAATGGCGTTCATGTGACCCATCGGAAGAGTAGTAAGACAGTGTGGGCTGAGCAGACTATTGAATGTAGTCATGTTGCAGGACTCGACATGAAGCGGGCGCTGGTCATATCCAGCGAACAAGTCCGTCATACCATAGACTGCATACCTGCCGAATGACTTGGCAAAATGCTCCACAAACAGAGAGGTGGACGAGTCATGGATGGTGATGGCATTGAGTGGCTGGGGGTCGTGAATGAGCCAGAGTGTCTTACTGTCCTGCTTGAGCACACAGAACCAGTGGGATCAGTAGGCTGCGGCAGACGGTTTGTACACACTGGAGGTGATACGATCTTTAATGATTTGGATGGCCTGGTCCCATAAGGACGGGGGGACCGGGATGTTGTGGAGTACCCAGGGCGTATGGGGCATGGTCGGTATCTTCACCGGCAGGAAGTACCACTTATCTAGACGACCCCACTTGGTGGGAATCCAAGCGAAGGCCTTCTCAGGCGTGCGGACTATCCACCGGAATAGCTTGAGTTCCTCCAGCCACAAACAATTGGCGGGGTCGAGGTCGAGGTCGTCGGCTCATTCCTGTGTGAAACGCAAGCCAGGGGTGAAGTCAGGGGGGTGCGTAGGTAAGGGAAGAAGTCTGGCTAATGGGTTGTCAGGTAAATGGCAGAATACCCAGTACTCCTTCTCGAGAGAAGCCAGGACCGACCGAACCTTCTTGACCACCGGCTTGTAAGCCAAGGAATGGGACATGGCATGACATGAGTAAGTCGCCTTGAACGCTGCCAGGTGGGCAGGCGTCAAGGTAGACTGGGTAGAAGAAAGGAAATCGTAAGAAGGGGATGGGGTACAATGAGATAAGTCCGGCTGTAGTAATGTAGTCTGGAAGGGAGAAAATGGAGTGCGGTAGATGAATTGTGAAGCAGAAATGATACTTGTTGACTCTTTTCAACCTCTTGGTGGATCATCATAGTCTAAAAACCCACTGTCACGATAGGCTGGTGACTGGAACAGAATAATCCACACCAGCAATGCGGACATCCTTCTGTCCAAGCGTGGGTTGGTAGCTTATATACCTTCCCTAAATTGGGGTCTCAGAGGGTGATCGTCTGGGAGCCATCTGGAGAGTCTTCGGTAGTGGCGCTCATGAGGCAGTGGAAGGGGTGGCCGAGGAGGAGATGAAAGTTTGCGTGTAGTATTACCTGTACCTGTAAGGAGATTTCGCCAGCACTGAAGTCAAGCCGGAGATTCTCGACAACTCCGAGGGTGGACTCAGTGCTGGTGTTAGTGTTTGACATGGTCATCATGTGGTCCGACCTGACTGGTAGACTGAGGTCTTCCCATACCCATCTGGGAATGGCGACCATCTGAGAGCCTGAATCAAGGACTCCAAGAATAGACCGGCTGGTACCAACGACCTTGGCTTCGAGTGCCCGAAGCAGTACCGAATGGTGCACGACAATCTGACCATCGTTGCTACGAAGGACGCTCTCACCGAACACACATTCTACTGCCCTGGGGCCTCGTTCAGCAAGCTTGTTAACCTGGATGGAGTTAGTGGATACTGGTATACACTTGGCTGTCGACAGGTCCTTAAGCTGTTGACGGACGTCTGGTGCGACTGCAATGAGTTCCCGGACTGGGACCGGTACTATGGTCGCAAGGACCCAGTCTAGAAGACGCTTCGGGGCAGTCTCATCTTCGAGGGGGAACGAGTACCTAAATTGGCCCATTGGGGCAAGGGAGAATGATGGGTTAGTAATGTCGACGTGGGGAGGAATAATACTAGAGGATGATGATGGGGTCAGTGTTGAGGGTCGAGGTGCCGAAGACGTTGAGGGGCCCGGGGTCCAAGACAGCAAGGCCTCAACTGCCGGGGAAACAAGTTCTTCGGACACAGAGGCAGCCTGGGGACCAAGCGTATGCGCTTCCCTTTGTCTTTCCTGTCCGACTGGAAATTGGCCCAGGCGTTAGCAAGGTATTCCTGGAAGTCAGGGTTGGAAAATGTGGGATCTGGGGTGTCGTCCCAGTCTTTGGAAACTGGGGTCAAAAATACCGACGGTTCGATGTCCAGTATGGCATCGGTGGACTCGTTAGTGACTGAAAAGATACCTGCAGTGACGACAGAGGAGGTGGAGGCAGATCCGGGGGCTGGCAGGCGATCCAGGCACTCGCGGAGGCAGCAAGTGCCAGATACATGCTGGATGTGCTTCCCATCAGGCATGTACAACCGATCGTCAGTGCTGCGACTAGCTTTGCCCGACTGGATATAGCCATCCACTAGAGGACAGCTACCCATAAAATGGGCGGGGTCTGTGCAGAATGCACAGCTTTTCGGAGCCATGTACTGCATACTTACCTACTCCTGCTTAAAGCTGGAGCAGCAGTCGGTGTTGCGGGAGGTGGATATATTGGTGCTGGAGGTGCCACTGCCCATGCGGGGTAGTAAGGCTGAGGCAAGGGTAAGGTGGCAGTGGTGGCAAGGGGACGAAGTGCAGAGCCAGTGAGGAGGAACTGCGTTGCCTCAAGTGTGTCAGCAATTGGATATGGGTCGGAAGGGTGATGGGCGGTCTTTGTCATAACGAGACGCTGGCAGACTTGGTTCTCGAGATCGGCAGGTAGGCCAGTCAGAAAAAGCATGTCTTAGTCAAAGTCCGAGAGCTTGTGACTGTTGATGAAAATCCTGGCAATCTTCATGAACTTACACTGGTACTTGCCTAAGTCTTCCATAGACCTCATTGGCTTAGTCTGGTATTCCTGGACTAAATATTGGATATCAGCGTGGCAATACTAGTTAGCTCCTTCACAACCAGGGTATAATTTTTTGACAGCAATGACAAAGGCACCCCAGTCAGCTGGGATGGCGGTGGCTTCATCAAGAAACTCCCATCCTTTGGCTTCTTCGAGATCAGCGTACCTTATAGTGGCACAAATTTTGGCGGTCTCAGTGATGATGGCAGCAGTTCCAAGGATGTCTATGTCTTTGAGGAAGCACAGCAGCAGGGCTGGTGTCTTCCCATCAAACTTCGGGGCATTCTGGGTTCTGCAGAGTGGCATCTGGGGAATTTGGACCATTGGTAGAGGAATGGCTGGTAGGAGTTGGCGAAGGGGGGACCGAGGCGATGTTGGAGCGGTCAGCGATGTTGGAGTGGTCAGCGATGTTGGAGTGGTTAGCGATGTCGGAGCAGTCAGCGATGACAGGGACGAAAGTCCGGAATGGAAAGTAGCGAGGACCGGTGAGGGAGAAGGGACCAGAGACTGAAGATGTTTCCAGTGAGAAGACGCAGAGTAGTCAAGAAGATAGGAGAGGGACGGGGAAGATGATGATGATGAGGACGAAGTACTTCTTGAGAGAGGTGATAGAGGAGAAGAAAATTGGGAGGTGAGGTGCAATTCCCTGGACCGTCGTGACGGGGTCGAGTGGATATACGCTTCCAGTATGAGGTTGCTTAGGTTGGGTTCATCAGGTAAATTTTCCGGATCCGGGCTAGAAGAGGCAGTGCTGTCGGAGTAGATGCCTAAGGCTGCCAAAGGCAGTGTATCAGGCAATGGGGAAGTAGAGGGGAGGAATTGAGAGGTGCCAAGTCAGTCAGGATCGCTGGTGGCTGAGGTGGCTGAGGGGTTGAGGTTGCTGTCTAACAACAGGTTAAGGGCAAACCCTGATATGTCAGGGAGATCGGCACGGTTGTGACAGGCATCTCAAGGGGGAATCGGTTGGAGTAGAAGCGAGTCTTCTACGTTGATCTGCAAATTTCTAAAATGCTCGAGTAAATTTTCAAGCTCTTGGCATTGGACAGTCGGCTGTAGACTTCTTCTAGAACCTGTTTGTGAGTCCCTCGCAGTGGGCTCCAGTTGTAAAGAAGATAAGGGGCCTGAAGGAGACTAGGAGGTGGGAACCACTAGTCCTAGGCCAGAAAAGGGGGTAGGGGAGCGAGTATATTTGCCCCAAAAGGGACTCTGTAAAGCGGGTGAGTGAAAGATAGAAGTCCAGGGACTTACTTGACTAGTCTGACGCTAGTCCAGAAGATGTCTGAGGGAGATGTGGGAAGTCCGGGAGTCTAGAGAGAGATAGAAGACGATGGGAAAACATTGAGTTCATGGTGAGCGTTGACGGTGGACAGTCAAGGTGACGGTACGGTGGTGACAGGAGATTTGAGTAGTTCGTGAGTCCAACCAAAAGTGTTTTCTAACTTTAAGGTACATGGCTTTATAGTCCAGGCATACCCAGGACTCGCACTACGACCGATAGAGTAATATATGTCAAGGGGAAACAGAAATGAAACAAAAGGCATGAAATGGATCAAAACTCTAAATGACAGAAGTTAAATTTAAGAGGGGAAGCCGTCGGGCCCGAAAGACCTGATCGGTCAGTGTAAATGGACTCGTATGTGAAAGTCCGTGTTGACCACATTAGAATGAGGCATCCGGACTAATAGTTTGTGCACCGGTCTTCGGCGGAAGTGTCTGGTCTAGGTAGGGAAGGTCCGGAAGGTAATATTGGAGCAACGGGGAGATGATAAAAAGTGTCTGAGAAGGGGGATACGACCGTAGAGACACACCAGTCTTTACAGCGCAGCCCAGTGGGTCACTGCAATGATACAACATGTGAAATACATGTAATAAGTAATTAAGGACTACACATGAAGGTAACACACCAGCTTGCTATTAATTCATGTTCCTGTGACTTCCCCAATCAAGGCATGATGCCCCTCCTCGTCTGAACCATTTGAACCAATTAAAGCCTGCAGTTGATCCACACATAACTTGACAGCGCTTAACTCAGCAAGGTGTTGTGCACATGCGTGTAGATGATACACTGTGTTGCCTTCACATTCTCCTAGTCCAAGCATGCCAAGCACCCTATCAAGGACATCGAGACATGCACCACTAATAGCGAGGTCTCCATTATCCTGATCACAGATGAAAGACAAGAAGGCTTGTTGCCTTTCTGTAAATCTGACTTCCGCTGTGTTGAGGGCAAGGCGAAGCAGAATGTGATCATCGTCTGCCCATTTAAGGTCAAGTGCGGATAATAAAATTCTGTTAGGAATTGCAGAAAGAGTGTCAACAAATGCATTGCTACTCTATGGGCATGTAAAACAGCAGACTAGTCGAAGCAGCAATAATGTTTACCTCATCTATTTCATTGGCTGTCATTTCATTGGGGGCTGATATTTCAAGGGACCGTGCTATATAGAGCAGTCCAAGTAGGACATTTCCACTCTTCATAGTGTGGGGTTGATACTGATGCCTCTGAGCATAAGAGAAATGGGACATCAGAGAAGTGTCCAGTTTATTGGGATGTTTGTATGAAGAAGGAGGTGGACTTGGTGAGAGAGGGCGTGAATGAGTGAAGGTGTCTAAGAGGGACATTCTTCTGATACTTGGCGATCCAATGAAATTATTGTGGGATGGTTACTTGATTTGAGGTTCAATAATTATGCCATTGTCCTTTGGACTGGGTATAGAGTGTGAGTTCATAGAGCCGACTGACAAGCAGAGAGAAGGGCTAGAAGACAGTTGAATTGTGACGTTATGGAGCATTGAAGCCTAAGTGCTGTGGCTGCTGTAATGGTTACTACCAAGCATGTGCTGTCAGAGTGGAAATCTGAATCTGAAACTTGTTACCTAAAATTGGTCAAAGCCAAATATTGTACATTTTGATGCAGCAGATGATTGACTACGAGCTTGACTTGGATTTCACTAGTAACTATGTCCACATCTCAAAAGGTTTGCTCTGACCAATTGAGCCCACCCACCCCTCACGAGGTGATGCTTGATGGACCTCTCGTCATCATCATCTCCCAGAACATCAGCTTGTATCTCTTTGCATGCCCATGTCAAACCACCATTGCCCACATCACTCAGCTCCCTGGACCATCCCCGTTGCAACTTGCTCTCGTGCTCTGAGAGCTACAGTGCCCTTCCTGACCAACCCAACACCAACACCACTCCTTAGCTGCTGCAAACTCTGCACGATCCTTCCACCGTGCTATGTCTGGCCCCTTCGGCATTGCCAATGTTACCACGAACGACACGACTAACATTCAATGAGACCACCAGGTACCAAGTTTGTAACCATATGTTGATGCACATCACTGAGCAGCACTTAGATTGGAATATGTCCCCTGAAGCCATTGAGCTACAGGAGGGCATGCAGTGTCTGAAAGCTGGCTGACCCAGCGATGTTTGGTCCCTGGGCTGCATCTTGTATTGAATGGTTTACAGCCAGCCACCTTTCTAACATCTATCAGTCTATCAGAAAATAAAAGCTATTCCCGACCTTGCCCATGAGATTGAATTCCCACAGTTCAGCGTTCCCAGCGTGGTGAACGAGAGCGGAGAATGCAAGAAACTTGATCATCTGAAATGACCTGTCCGAGTAGACATAGTGAATAGTGAGTAGAGTAGACAAAAATCAAACAAACTAGCAGAATGGTTGGCCAACAAATGAGGTTCTGAGGTGCAGACAAGCAGCGGTTGGGGAGATATGATATGGTAATTGTGAGACGAGTGGCTCAGACGTGACGACTCAGACTCAAGGTGTCAACTTCAAGTTGGTGCATTTTCTCTCACGTAGCAACTCAGTTACAAATGGCAGCCTTATCCAACCCCACTAGCACTTGCAATTTCACTGGCAGTGCGTTCAACTTACTGGAATACTACCTTGTTAATGAAATCCGTAGCTGCCTGGGTGTCAATTTTATTCTTTTTTTTTAGCTCTTATCGTGATGGCCTTCTCATGTGGGTGGGAGTGCCTGAGGGTGCCTTTTGACAGCCAATGCTCGCTTAATCAACATTGAGCAACATGTCAAGCGTATCAGGCCTCTCTGCACTCAAGCATACAAAAATGAAAAGAATACCTTGGAAATATGAGGATCCCAGGTTACATGGCAGGCAAGTATGAAAGGCATCACAGTGATAGTGCATCCAGTGCCAAGTCATTGGCGACATCTCAGAATGCTGAAGACAAGGTGCATACACAATTCCATGATTTGGTCTCCTTAACAGTTTGTTTTTACTTAAACCAGCCTGGCCAATCAATTGCACAATCTGCTGGTTCAGTAATATCATACTTGTCCCCTGCGTTAGCGGCATCCTCAGACCTGACCACTCAATTTCTGAGCCCTTCTCTTCCTTTCCAATCACCAAGCTCGCATCTTTTATCCCAAATACCAAGCTGTTCTTTTTCTTCAGCACCCCCAGTGCAGGTGCAGGCTGCAGAACCCCCTCCCTTCCTCTCAACACTCCCATCAGTGTCTCTGGGCACTGCGCAGACTGAAGATTCCTTATGTGTCATAAGCGGTCGCCCAAAGCGAACTGTTCAGTTATCCAAATAATACCATGATGAATTTCCCCAGCCTCCTGCTCCAGTAGCAGACTCTGCAGAAAGCAGGTTACCCATGGTCCAAGGAATTGCACTCCATGCCCACGACACCATCCACACAGCAGTCAATGCTTTTGACATCCTTCAGGAGTATCCACATCAACCATCATACGATCCTGATGCGTTTGTTGTGCCTGACGATCTATTGTACAAAAGACGCCAACCACCTGAACCAATGACTCATTCTAACAAAGAACCAGCTCCCAAATTACCTCCCCCCTGGCCGTTTCCAAATATGACCACCTACCCACTTATGCAATGGAGGTATTCCAGAAGTATTGTGAAGTCCCAGCAGGAGGTTAATCGTCTTGTTAAGAATGTCCTTCTCACCAATGATTTTAAAGTGGGAGACCTACAGATTTTCAGTGTTGCTATGCAGAACTCGACCCTCGATACTCATTGTTCAAATTCAACTCGATCGTCTGACGGCTGGCAGGAGGTTAACATGAATATAGAAGTTCCCACTGGAATCCCAAGCACCTCAGTATCATATCACCAGTCATTCATGATCAGTAGTCTGCTGTATCGTCCCCTCATCGATGTGATCAAGTCTGCATTCTCTAGCCTATATGCCCAATATTTTCATATCTTTCTATTCAAATTTTTATGGAAGCATCCTGTCAATGGCACTGAGCAACGAGTTTTCAACGAGCTGTACACTTCTGATGCATGGTTGAAAGCCCACAACAACTTGCAAAAGCGACCGAATGAGCCCAACTGCAAGCTCGACAAAGTCATTGCAGCAATTATGTTTGCATTGGACACCACCACACTAGCCATGTTTGGAACAGCCAAGGCATGGCCACTTTACCTTTTCTTTGGAAATTTGTTGAAGTACATCCGGGCCTGGCCTTTTGCCGGTGCTTGCCATCATGTGGCATTTATACCTTCAGTGAGCATTCAACGTTTAGTGGACTATTGTGTGGCTTATTTGACCTTCAGTTACCAGACATGATTACCCAGTTTTTCACCACTATTGGCCTGTTTACGAAAACAGCGATTCAGTGTCTACTGACACATTGTCAGCAGGAACTCATGCACGCCGTTGGGGAAATACTTTTGGATGACGAATTTTTACACGCATATAAACACAGTATAGTATGGAAGTGTACAGACGGTATTTTTCGGAGAATCTATCCTGGAATTTTCACCTATTTTGCAGATTATCCCGAGAAGCATGCAATTGTCTCGCTTTGTAGTTGTATTCACTGACCTTGATTGGCATAGGGTTCTGCTGGCGACAATTTGCGATGGAAGTGCACATCTTTGCCCAAGATGTTTGACCCCAAGAACGAAACTTGATAATACTGGTTTTGCTTGTGACATACATTTTTGCCTTAACAATCTCCGGACATATCCTCTTGACAAGGTCAAGCAAGCAAGGGACTTCATATATCAGTGCAGCAGAGCGGTGGATGGCATTGTTGTATATCAACTGCTCGACTTGGCGTCCCTTGTACCTACTCTGGTATAATTCATTTATCAGGCTCTTTGCACTGTTCATCTTAATTATACTACGATTACAGAACTTGTTCTCTGTGAAACTCCAAAGGTTTCGCTTCAACCATTTCATCATGCTGGTGGTCAATATCATGCATGAGTTCGAGCTTGGGTTGTGGAAAGCTGTATTCACTCATTTGATACACATTCTGTATGCGGTTGACCCTTCTGGACAGCTGGTCGCTCAGCTGGATGGGCAGTATGTTGATACTGTGTTGTCACCCATGTTCTCTATATATTCTAACATCATTCAGCTTTTGGCAGGTACCTGTGGGGTCATTCGTCGGTTTTCGACGAATATCTCAGAAATAAACAGGTTAGCTGCTTGTGATTTCAAAGACCTCTTTCAAGTAAGTGTTTTTGGATCTTGTTTGGCTTGATTACCATTGTAGCTAACAATAATAGTGTTCTATCCCAGCTTTCGAAGGGCTTTTCCCACCAGCCCATGATAGGCTGATTTCAATGGCATTGTACCGCTGTAAGGAACTGAAGTTCCTTGTGGTCATATCCTATCATTCCACCAACTTCCACATCGCTCCTAATCATATTCCAACAAATCCTAGTCCAACCCAATCCAATCCTAGTCCAACCCGATCCAATCTGATGCAACCCAAGATTATCTGTCCGATTCCGGATCTCTGCATGTGCAAGATCTATCCAGATCTTTGTTTTTCATTTGGATTGATTTCTTTTGGTTTCATTGAGCTTTCATATCACTTTAACATAGGCCTAGACCCTTTCGTTGTATTCCACATGGTTTCTGTTTACCCATGAAGGGACGATGTTCTTTTTCTTTTGCTTTTATATACTTGGTTACCAATTGATATTTCCCTTATTAGGAAGAGTCTTGGGTGTTCCCTTGACTATAAAACCCCTGTAGTGCGATAGATAATACATCTTTCGCCCATGTGCACTGATCACCCATTTCCTTGCTGCGAAGCCATATCTTTGCAAACCTCATCACTTTTCCACTCATATCCAGTCCTCATTCTTGACCAGATCTCTCTTATCTCATTGCCATCTCATCAAATCTGCTCCGAGTTTTTGGATTTTATCATCAAATGTATATTCCTACTTCCTTCTATCTCTACTTCACTTTCCAGATCTTTTTTTCATCATTTCTCTGGATCAGATTCATCTGGGTTTAGCCCCTATCTTTCCGGATTCCTTTCTGGATAGTGTAGTCAGGTCCTTCACCCCCACCAACCTCTTTAGGGTCCCTGGGACGAATCTATTCGTACTCTTCTTTCTTATTTTCTAGTATTCCTCTTGCTATTGCAGTACAGATGGGACTAGTGTTTTACACTGCTGTGCGGAATGGTATGTGCTTGTCAAACTTTGAATGCATACAGAATTGTCTCTTTCTTGCTTACAGAAAGCTTGTAAGCAACTCAGGAGCGTATTACGGAAGCTTACACAAGAAACCATGCAAGCATACCGCACGTTAGAGCTGCCAAAGGAATACATGGGTCATTGGCGTCGACAGCAAGTTGTGGATCCGCTCATGAGCAAACAAAATTCTGCACCAAAGGCCAAAGGACTCAACTTGAATACCTATAAGTTCCATGCCCTTGAGGATTACGGACCATCAATTATACAATTCAGTACTTCAGATTCCTACATGACTCAGATCGTATGCCACATTGTCTTCTTTCTAGATAAGATTAGTAAAAATGCTAAGAAACGCTTACCAGACAACCAATCTTATCTCCATGGATAGTAAATCTGAAGTGAAGTGAAGTGAGTACTCTTCCCTGGTCGAGTTGATACTAGAAACAAGTATCAATCTCATAGAAAGGGGTTGACTATCCAGCATATGATTTGTTCATCAATCATCAACGAGGTTGAGGGTGATTGGAGTTCAGCAATATGATGAGGGTTTGGTTTTCAGTGGGGGTGGTGTACATATAAAGTGTACTATAGTTAGTTGGAAAATGATTTAGACAACTCTTGGATTGCTAGGAGGGTACTCTGTAGTGACTAGGGTTACACCCCTAAGATGCACTCTCAATGGGCTTCCAATTAGCTTCTGTAGATTAGGAATGTTCAATTGGGTAGGTAGTGTAAAGATGCTTCACTCTCGCTACTAATTCACACACTCTCTTAGTCACACAGAACAGTCTTTCCTAAACTAATTCTTTTATGCACTAAGAAGTTGGCAACCAGCTTCAAATGCTCTGCTCGACCCTTTCCCAAGGTACTAATGAACTATTAGGTCTCCCTACTAGCTGGGGATCTATTCCCTTTATCTACCTACATGTCAGGAGTACCTCCTAGCAAGTATGGCAGGGATGTTAAATCTGTGCCTGATTTTCCTTTTCCAAAGAATGAAAAACCTTATGAAACTCCAGAAATTGAAGTCTTCATATGTAATATCAACTTTACATGGGAAATTATGTTGTCTATCCAAGTTGCACCCTTAAGTGCATGCCACTCACTTGTGAAAGTTGACACCCTGTTTGATAGTGGCACAAAAACAATCTTTATTAGCAGATCTTGGGCAAAGAAGCTCAGGTTGCCCCTCTCTAAGTTATGACATGTTATTCCCATTTTTAATATAGATGGGACAAAGAATGCTGTAGGAAACATCACACACTTGGTGAACCTCATGATTAGGTACCAGGGTCATCGCAAAAAGGTTACAACTGAAGTAACAGACCTTGGAAAGAATACTCTAATCCTTGGATTCTCTTGGCTGAAACGCCACAATCCAAAAAGTGATTGGGTCAAAGGTTTAGTATGTATGACATACTGCTCAAGGCACTATCACACCCTCTGAGATATGCTGGTCTTTGTTCAAATGATCAAAAAGGAAGAAAAGCATATCCAATACCAGGTCCACATCATAATTTGCACCCTAGAGGACAAGTCAAAGATGGATGTAATGGTAGAGCAACTCATATCCCTGCAATATTATGACTATCTGAAAGTTTTCAGCAAAGTTCAATTTGAAACAATGTCAATAAGAAAACCATGGGATTATGCCATCAAGCTCAAAAACTCAAACCAATCCAAGAAAGGTCACATTAACCCTTTGTCCACCCAAAAACAGGAGGAAGTTGCTGCTTTTCTAGATAATCAGCTGGCTAAAGAATATATCTATTCCTTCAAATTCCCTCAAATCTCATTGATATTATTCATCTCTGAGAAAGACAGCAAAAAACATATGATACAGGACTACCACCATCTAAACAATCACACTATTAAGAATAATTACCTGCTGCTTTTAATTTCCCAATTAGTAGATAAGTTAAAAGAGGCTAAACTATTTATAAAGATGGACCTTTGGGAGACTACAACAATGTCCATATCAAGAAAGGTGATGAATGGAAGGTCACTTTCATTTACTACAAAGGAGTATTTGAACTCCTAGTCATGTACTTTGAGCTACAGTATGCAATTGCCCTGGCACATTCCAAGCCATGATAAATGAGATATTCACTGATATGGAAGACATAATTGTAGTCCATATTGATGATCTTATAATATTTACAAAAAGTGATAACCAAGATAAACATGGCAGAGTTGTGTACAAAGTATTATGGTGATTAGAAGAGAATGATCTCTTCATTGAACCAAAAAAATGTTTCTTCTCAAAGAAGGAAGTCAAATTCCTTGGCATGATGGTCAGTGTCGACAGGATTAGAATAGATGATTTCAAAGTTAAAGCCATCTTAAAATGGCCAGAGCCTAAGAATATCAAAGAAAACCATAGTTTTCTTAACCTTGGTAACTTTTAAGGAAGGTTTATCAAGGACTATGCACAACACACTCGTCCCCTGAATAATCTATTGAAAAAGAAACAGCCCTTTGAGTGGAAGAAAGTACAACAAGTCACATTTGAAATGCTCAAAGAACATTTCACCACAGCATCCATGTTGGCATTCCTGGATATTAATTGTCAATTCTATTTAGAAAGTGATGCCTCCAACTACACCACAAGGGCTGTACTATCTATATTAAAAGAAGACAAGTGGCACCTAGTTGCCTTTTCTAGCCATAGTATGATGTCCATAAAACAAAATTACCTTATTCCCAATAAGAAGATGTCAAGCATCATCCAAGCTCTGAAGATATGGTGCCACTATCTGAAAGGCTCTCATCATCAATTTGAAATCTGAAATGACCATGCCAACTTGAAATATTTTATACAATCACAGAACCTGAATTGATGCCAAGCCTGCTGGTGGCAATGGTTATCTCAATTCAATGATCTTTTCACCTACAAGCCTGGCACCACTAACATTAAAGCTGATGCACTTTCTAGGAGAGAAGATTATATAATTGATATTGAACATGACAATAAGGGAATCATGATGGTTCTATCAGAGCAGATATGGACTCTGCTGGTCGCAATCCACAATGAAGGCAAACAAATTCTATATTCCATTAAAAAAAAATTCACATGCTCAAAGAGAGCAAAGTTAAGGAACGATGCAAAAAGCACAGAGTATGTCATGTTAATGAAATTTTACATACTTAAGAAAGAAAAGTCTTCATCTCTAATGACGAAACCATTTGCTTATCTCCTATGAAATCTTGCCATGACTTCCCAGTCACTAGTCACCCTGGTTATGAAAAGATCATAGAACTTCTCAGGAAAAGCTACTGGTAGCCCAATATAACTGTCTACACCAAAGATTATGGTTACTAAACATCCATCAATCAACCTAAGTATTCTTCCATTCTTACTAAGCATCCATTCATCAACCTAAGCATTCATTCATGAGGCCAAATGTTCTTCCTAACTATTAAGTAATCTTTCATATTACTGAGTGTCCATTTATGTTACTAAGCATTCATTTATAAGCCTGAGTGTCCATGCATATTACTTAGCTTTCAACCATGAGGTTAAATATTCTTCCTTATTATTAAGTGTTTTTTCATGTTACCAAGCATTTATTCATGAGGCTAAGTGTCCTTTTATATATATTACTAAGTCTCCTTCCGTGTTATTGAGTATTTATCCATGGAGCTAAGTGTTCTTCCATGTTATTGAGTATTTATCCATGGAGCTAAGTGTTCTTCCATGTTACTAAATAACTCCATGAGGATAAGTGTCCTTTCATATTACTAAGTGTCCTTGCATATCACTAGGTGTCCTTCCATATAATAAGCATTCATTTACAAGCATTGTTGCAGATAATCAAGTGTCCTTCCAAGTGTCCATCCATCCATCCATCCATCCATCCATCCATTCATCCATCCATCCATCCATCCATTCATCCATCCATCCATTTATCCATCCATCCATCCATCCATTTATCCATCCATCCATCCATCCATTCATTCAATCCATCCATCCATCTATCCATCCATCCATCCATCTATTCATTCATTCATCCATCCATCCATCCATCCATCCATCCATCCATCCATCCATCCATCCATCCATCCATTCATCCTTCCATCCATTCATCCTTCCATTTCCAGCCCTGGAAATGATACAACAGATGGATAAGCATCGAATTAGTAATCCAGGATTCCATCCCCATAAAGATACATTATCCCCACGTATTAATATCCGGTCCCACGGTTGTCACGTTAGAAATGACAGCCTGGGAATAGGTAACCATAAACCCTATTTGACGTGTGAAATTTCCCATGATCATTAGTAACCCTTGTGTAAGATTATTCATTGCATACTATTTTTATCCGTGATTGGTAATAATTATAGTAACCGCTTGATAATCGGTAGGTAAGCGTGCTGCGCATCACACGCTGTCAAAAGAGTAATTAAATTATTCCCACCTACTTGGCTGTAGTATATAAACATTAGCTGAAAACTGATGAGGCCTTACCGCTGAAACTGTTCTTTGTGTTGCGCACTAGGACAATTTTTTCAGCTAAACCTCATCACTTACATTTTATAAACACTCCCCCCCCAGTAAGTCACTAAGTAAAACTAAAGGTAAATGGTCCGATGTAAGTACTGCTTATGTAAACAGTGATATCAAATATGGAATCCTAAATCCAACAATCATCTGGTATGAACTCATCGCTCCCATATATGCCGCCACGCCTCTGGCTCGACGATCCTTGTGGCTCGTGGATCACTTCCAACGGTAATTGAATCATCAATCTTCCTTTCCCTTTCTTCCGGCCAGATCGACGAGGCGCCTTTTTCTCTTGAGGAGGCATGTCCAGGTAAAACATATCGTCTACCTCACGGATGAGAAGGTATTCCCGTGATTTCACCAGGTCCATGCTATTCTTCGTCGCCCAGAACGTTTTGAATCATGCCATCACCTCCGTCGACATCCTGTCAGTAATTGTCGTCAGTACAGCCAATTCACCTCCTTCACATGAATACACACGGCAACCTGAAATTAAGGTCCCTCTTGATCGTCCCCCCATCCCCCCACCTCTCCCAGAGCACTTCATCCCCTGCAGTGGAACACGCCTCCTTCGTCAACCCGCTTCGTTTCATCGCATTCAACCCCCTCTCGATCACATAGTCCACGATCCGCTTCGTACCTTCATCTTCCATGAAGGGCATGTTCCACTCGAAGTGTTTGGTCACATGCGGTATACCGATCGACGACATCCAGCATACCATGCATTCGAACTCGTTCCTCATCATTTCCTCGAAAGTGTCGAACCGTTTCGCGTCAAAGTCGTACTTGTGACACCACATGTACAGCACACAGACTGCACAATACAGGTGCTGACATTTTCGCATCCTCATCACGCACATTCTGTCCGCAAATGTTAGTAACACACTATGTCTCGACACGTTCACTTACATCGCTTCTTTGCAGCTGGTGATCACGTAGATTTACCCGTTCATTAGTTCATTTCCGTGTCATGCAAACGCAACCCATTACTTACATCTGGCAATGCAATTGCGAGTTCACGAGTTCGTCCATCTCCTTCAAGGTCTTCGTCGCCTCATTCGATTCCCCACACTCCTCGGTCATCTTCGTCTTCCCCATCCTCTTCCTCATCCTCCCAATCATCTCGTCGCTTTCCTCTACCTTCGCCTCCAGCTCCAAATTCTTCGCCTTCAACTCTGCAAGCTCCTCTCTCATCTCCCTCATCGTCTTCACATCGTCTCGAATCGACTCCCATGGGTCTGCTCTCGCATACTTCCTCAACGTCGAATCGAACTTGCTTTGCGGCGCCCAGATGTGAGTCGGCCCTTCGTCGTCGCTGATCGACATCCCTTGTGTAGTTTCGGCACG
>JBBPRR010000304.1:0-28338 GCA_038093115.1 Hortiboletus flavorubellus
AAGTCATACAGCCCCACATCATCAAAGAACCTCCTCCAAACTTCACTGTACCTTCCACCAGCCTATCACTTAGCCCTTCCCCTGCCTTTTTCCACACCCACTTGCGCCCATCTGACCCTAGGCGATTAATTTTGGTCTCATCAGACCATACTACCTTCTTCCAGTCCTCCAGAGTCCAATCTTTATGAGCATAAGCAAAGTCTCGACGAGCCCAGGCTGGTTGACTATATTGGTGAGTGCCTTGGTCACCTGAACAGCATTCTCTGCCTTTTCAGAGGAGATGAGATGAATGGCATACCAGATATTGGCAGAGGAAAGCTTGGATGGACGACCTCCAATAGCTTTTTGGAGCTTAGAACACTCTTTGGAGCATAATCTGGATATGGTAGACACATTAAGACCAGTAGTGAATGCAATAGAGTGAGCAGATTGGCCAGCATCAAGCATAAAAAGAATGGTGTGTTTTTGAGTAGGAGAGATGGTTCTCATGATGGTTGTGGTTGGAAACAAAGATGTGTGTGAACTATTTTAAACTCAGACATGGCTCTAATATGTGTATGTTTGTTTGTATGACCAAACATAATCAAATAACACTTGATTTCAATTTAATAAGCAAAGAGTGCAAAACTGTTGCAATGGTATTGATGTTTTGAAATGGATGTATCTTTGCAGTATGTAAGCGAAATCACATGACCCTGGGGACAAAGTTGTGGCTAATGGGTTGTACTTTATTTGTTCCCACCAAAGCAAAGTGAAATTCCCACAAGTGATTGTGGGGCGTTTTGTGCCCTGGTTTGGGGTTAGGCATTGCAACAGTTTTGCACCTCACTGTATAAGCAATTGATGTCATAGAAAAGAGCCACCCAGTGGATGCCTTTCATATTGTAGGACAGTGCATTGAAAAGGGAGTAATTTATATTTATTTGACTGCAGCCAACACATCAGCTCCATTCCTCATGCATAGTGATGTGACCAACTGTTCACCTTTCTGAAAATCGACAATTGAGTGCGGTACAAAGCAGCCATGCTGCACACTGGCAGTTGCACCAATTCCAGATGCATCCAAATTTCCATGCCTAGCATTTGCCTGATTTACCACATGGTGGGTATTACAGGTCAATTGTTGTATCATGGGAGAGACAATATCTTAGCTGTTTGAATGGGCAAAATAAGAGTACATATCTCAAAAGGGGAGGTTGTATCAGATAGACAACTTGTATATTCTGCTTGGCTCACCATGAAGCTGTGGCCATCCATTAGCCAGACTCGGTCTTCCCCCTTCTGATTTTTCAAATGCTCTGCCTTGAAATTCCTGTCCATTATAAATCTGCAAGTATATTTCCAACTGCCATGCAAGGTTAATTTAATAAAGGATCAGCAGAGAGAAAAGATATACTATAAGAGTTCTGCCTCCATTGTTGGAAAAGTATTGACATCTGGCTGGGGACAGGCTGGGCAAAAGGGGACTAGCTCTCCTTTCTTTGGGGTATCCATGCGGTGGCCAAATTCACTTTACTTCATAAGTTTAAGGAGCCGCCACTGTCTAGATGTCCTGAGGAGCTCCCTGTAGTGATTCTGTAAGTGTCCTATTAGCATCAATAATTCAGACATTATGGAAAGAATATTACTGCAATCAGATGCAGGCATGCATTTGCTGTAATCCTGCAGAGCTTGTTGAAGTAATTGCTTGCTGATGTTCCACACTCTAGATTATCCTGAATGAAGTCATCCAACACTACAAATATGAAGGCAGTTCGTGGTGATTCTATGGTGGATGGGAAAAGGTTGGCATAGAGGAGTTGCATGTGGAATCACTTGGAATCGGCACAGATGCAATAGCAGATCCTGTGGAAGTGTACTCTGCTGACATCCACAATCATGATATAGTCTGACCCTGAAGAAGGTCTCAAATGTGGCAGGATTTTATTATTGTGAGCACCATCTATTTGCTCTGCTGCAAATTGCTAATCATCCTACCTTGGGCCTTCCACATTATCCCAGATTGGCATCACCATGGGACAAGGCTGACCTCCATGGCCAAAATGCAACTCAAGTCCTGCCTGCGGAAATAAGCAATGTGCTAATGGAGTACCACTGCATGCTCTCACCAATCGCAGCAATGAATCATCAAAGCACCGACCAGTCCATTTCTCAATGCGATGAAATGGAAGGCATACATGCTGCATCTGACAGCATTGGGCACAAAGCAGTGACCAGCCAAAGTAATCAATACATCTGTAAATTCTGTCACCCTAACATGTCCCACAGGCTCTTGGGGGATGGGGGGTCTTCCATGGTAAGAAGAGCACAGAGATATTCATTCCTGTGGGTGGCCCAGTCACGCAGATAATCATTTTGGATCTATGGAAAAAAGTACACATGTTAGTCATGCATGCAACACTATAATGCAGATCAGTGAAAGTGACTTACCTTAGTAGGGATATGGAGTCTCTACAAAGGTTCAAAGTCTTCTCTCTCACCCTTAGGAGCCCAAGGGAAGTCTGTGTCAAAGTTAGAGGGTGTAACCAGATGCTTGCCTGATAATGATGTAGATGAAGTTTCTTTTGGAGATTTACTAACATCATGGACCAAATGTGTTACAGCTTCTCATGTAGTCTGCCTGGTGTGCCAGGTGACCCTCTGATTGGGAGTGACTGCTTTTTCTTTCAACTTTGGCATTTGTGAAGCAATCTTGGATGCACTAACAATAATAGGAAATGAGTAATCAACTTCCCCACTCCCATGACAATTGAAACTGTTGCCCCCACTGCTCATATGGTGTATTGTTATTATATAGAGTGCACACTATAACCTATATATCCTAGATAGTCAGGGATTGGCACAAAGGCTGCTATAATGTTGTGCTCATCTCATCACAAAAGTTCTTGTGACCCATGCAAACCATATGATTCTATTTTTATTCAGGTCTGTTGACTACATAAGATGAGCACAAAAGGAAGCTCATGTCAGCACTTTGGCCAGAAATGGTAGGTGGAATTCTATAACTAGCTAGATATCATCACCAAATGAACCATTTGAGAATATATGAGGCAGCTCATTGTTGGGATGCAAATGGACATTGGACAGCAGGGGAGGAATGAAGGCCCTTGGGTCACATTTTCACATCTCATCATGCCATCTAGCTCTGCGATACATATGAACACTGGAACTCCCTTGGACTATCACTTAGAGTCGGATTATTCAGAGAGGATCTCAGACCACTACTCACAGTCTATTGCAAATGAAACCTTGGTGCAAGAGCATAAGAACGACACAGATGATGATAAAAATTCAGAATCAGATGGCATGGATGAAGACGCAGAACTGAATGGTGAGCTACTAGGCTGGGTGAAGCCCCTGTTGCACTACCAGCACTTGCAGGCAGAGCGCACAATTCTAATGAATGGAAAAGTCCAATGGATGGGCTGCAGGGGAGCAGCCCACAAAAAGGTATTCTTAAGGATTGCCTCCCAATTGCACAGGTTGCTAGTGGTGAAGAAGCTAAATGAGTTGGAATGAAAAAATTGCCAAAGAGTATTTCCATTCTTCACATCAACAATTGAACACATAAACTTGACCGTCGTATTCCTAGTCCTACAAGTCTTGGCTTTTTAATTAAAGCTGTGGGGGGGCTGACCATAGCCATATCAAGGTGGGCCATAGCTGGACTGCACATTCAGTTATACAAGAAGAATAGTAGGAGGAGATCAACAGGGTTGTTCAAGAGGAATACCACCAAAGGCTCGGCATGGATGGTGCATTAAAAGTATATCAGAAGGTGGTTCAGCAGGTCTGGGAAGGTCTTAGCAAGACTGAGCAGGAGAACATGGAGATGGCAGCCACAACATGGAATTTAAAGAGAGGCCTGCCAGACAATGTTAAAGCAAAGTGAGTACATCCTTCAAGATAATGCATGAGAACTTGGGGTCTAGCAGAATTTTAGAAATGCAGAACAGCATGGCAAGAAGTTATTCCATGAATTTGCACAAGAGCTGTGGTGTGCCTGTGGAATGAGGGTTGCATTTCTGGCAGGGTGGAAAATGGGAAAGAAGAGGTGGTATCCACCAGGTTAGTGTAAGAATGTAGGATTTTCTGCCTTTGTATTTACTTTTCCATCATTGATCCTGTCAGCCTGGATTTCAATGATGAGATCAGGGATGGCGAAAAGTTTGAGGGGATGGATTTAATCAAAAAAAGGTGGAAGGATTATATTGGAGCATCATTCAAAGTATCTGGGCCCCCATGTGGTGATTCAGATACATATCACAGATGCTAAAATATCACTGCCAATGTAAAAGAAGGCAAGAAAGGTGAAGGAAGATCCAGTTAAGGCAATCACCCATGAGGACGGTGTCTTCTTTCTAGATAAGATCAGTAGAAATGCTAAGAAAACGCTTACCAGACAACTAAATCTTATTTTCATGGATAGTAAACCTAAAGCGAGGTGAAGAGAGTACTCTTCCCTGGTCGAGTTGGTACTAGAAACAAGTATCAATCTTGTAAAAAGGGGTTGACTATCAGGCATGTGGTTCGTTCATCAATTGTCAATGAGGTTGAGGGTGATTGGGGATTCAGTAACACGTTGAAGGTCTGGGTTTCTGTTGAAGTGGTGTACAAAATATACTATAGTTAGTTGGGAAATGGTCTAGACAACTCTCGGGTTGCTAGGAGGATACTCTATAGCAACTAGTGTTACTTCCCTACAATGTGCTCTCGATGGGCTTCCAATTAGCTCCTATCAATTAGGAATGCTCAATTGGGTAGGTAGCGTAAATACGCTTCACTCTTGCTACTGATTTACACACGTCACTTAGATACACAGAACAGTCTTTCCTAAACTGGTTCTATTATGCACTAAGGAGTTGGCAATCAGCTTCAAATGCTCTGCTCAACCCTTTCCCAGGGTACTAATGAACTATTAGATCTCCCTACTAGCTGGTGATCTATTCCCTTTAGTTGCCCACTCTGGGGTTTTCTCTCTAAAGGTGTCCTAACTGTCCTTATCCTAAGGGATGCAGTATACTCCTAACTTGGGTCTAAGTAGTTCTATTTATAGCATGGGAATTACTCTACACAGCCTCACTATTTGCTTGTAGAGGGGTGCACTTGTGAGCACTTGTTGATTGAGATTTATTCAAGTAGGAACCTTTTTCCTAAAATAGTGAACCTGCCAAATGGGGCTGAATCACGC
Source organism: Hortiboletus flavorubellus (assembly GCA_038093115.1). NCBI lineage: Eukaryota > Fungi > Basidiomycota > Agaricomycetes > Boletales > Boletaceae > Hortiboletus > Hortiboletus flavorubellus. The sequence goes on from JBBPRR010000304.1 coordinate 5,192, forward strand.
TCCTTATATAGTAGTTTACATGTGGCTGTGCTACCTTCGGTTCCAAGGTGGCTGTGCCAAAATATGACTCATACTAACTCATATTAACTCACTTTGACTCAACCTGTCAGGAAATGACTAGGAATTGCTAAAAATAGCCTTTGGCTTGGCAATGACTCATTATGACTCATGGTGTGCAGGTCACATGATCATCTTGCCAGTCTAGGGGCAGTGCTTTGCTTGGTCCTCATTTGACTCACTTTATCTCAATATGACTCATTATGACTCATGCTGTGCACAGCCACATGATCTGAGTCAGGTGATTTACAACTGAGGTCACATGCTCCATTTGCTTCTTTGACACTTGGCTAAGTACAAAAGGGTAAAAGAGATATTAAGAAAATGAGTAGCTATGTAGTTGTAGGTAGTAATAAAAGTATGTTGGGAGAAATCATTTTATTTCTCCGCAACCTGTGAATGAACAAATAAGGAAAAATAGAGGTATATACTAGACACTATGGTCTATATGTCCCTCAATTAGCTAAGCATTTGTACCATGGGAATAAAGTGAAAACTCAAATCTCAGGTCAAATGTCTAGCATCAGATATACAATAATTAAGTATCCACATCCAAACACTTTGGTGCAGGTCAACGGGTCAATATGGATACAGGATATTACTAGACTATCAAGGGAGGCACTACAGGGGAGGGTGTGAGGATTTTTAATCACCCATTATAGTGAGTGTCAAAACTTGAACAGATCCTTATTATCTCATATCAGCTGAAGGAAGGGTCTGCAGCCACAAAAATGCAGCAGTCCCATTCAAGAGATTACCCTGCCATGGGCATAATATGATTGCAACCCATCATCTTCCTTCTGATTTCCAATTCCCTGACGATCCCAACCATATGCGAAAAGCAAAAGCCATCAAACTCTTGGAATTCATTATAGACTGACAGAGCAAATATCCTGGGAATGTCTTTGAATTTCACCATTGGCTTAATGATTTGGGTGAGCTGGAAGAACCAGTGGAAATAGGGGCTGAGGAAGATACTGTGGGCGAATTGGGACAGCAGAAGGAAGTTGGCTGTAGCATCAAGGCCAAGGGAAAGAACCAATCAAGCTCTAATGTGGTGAATGACAGGGACTCTATGGCTCAGTAAGGGGAGCAGAGTGGTAGATGCAAGGGCCGCAAGGACTTGGAGGCAGAGCCACAAGGTAAGATAGTTAAAGACCAGTCAGATATACAAGGGAACGAGAAGTGAAGGAGGCAGAAAGCACATTTGCGGCAGCCATCAGGGACAATGTCTGAGGTGGTTATAAATCCTGAGGTAGAGGCAGAGAGGCATCAGGTCCACAAGGCAAAGTCGGCCAAATGCCTCAGCAAGATATCCCCAAACAACAGAAACTCTAATGAGCGGACAGAGAACAGCAGTCCACAGAAGCACAAAGGATTGGCTTCATCAAGTGTGATCTCTAATAATACTGCACCGCCCATGAGCTATATAGGGACTGGCCAGGTCAGCAAGGAAAAGGTATGCCTGCAATTCTAGTTGGCCCATGCTCAAAAAAGTCATGAAAAATTCCCTTTACAAGGGCCAAAGAGTTGACAAGTGAAGCCCATCATGGTTGCAGTCAACATGGGTTCAGATGCTGAGTCCAATGAAAGTACATTGGTAATAGAGGAGGGTGAATCAGCGGAGGTGATATCCAGTGGGTGAGATTTAAAGATATCTACCATTGTGGTGAAGAACAACAAACCTCCTTACAGAGGTGATATGAGTGGGTCTGTGGGTGCGATAGGCTCAACCCAGGGGGTTCATAAATAGAAACGGTGGTCAGAAAGGAAGTCCGCTTGAAGTCCAGAGCATGGGAAACAAAGTCCGGAGGTTGGTAAAGGTAGTCTGGGAATAGGAGCGGTATAGACAGTGATAGTCCAGAAATTTGGAGTGGTGGAAACAATATTGAGCAGTGAAGGGGAGCAGTGAGAATGAAGTGCGTGCATTTGTGCATGCATTAAACGGGAAACTGGAAGATCAGAAAAATATATTACTAGTGGAATACTACACACTTTATAGTTCATAGGACTTCAGGAACAAGTGTCTAAACTCTAAGGAAAAGAAAAGGAGAATATAACTATATCATGAAGTGAAGATAGAAACGTATGAAACATGTGTTAAATGAGTGTAAATGATAAGTGGACATGACAAGGTGATAAAATGGAAGGGGATAAGGTTAGTCTGGAGTAAAGTGGACTAAATAGTCCAAACTATGGAAGTCCTGCATAGGACTAATCTAGGACTAACGTCAGACTAACAGGACTTGAAGCGGACCAATGGGGATGCGAATGGGAGCCATCGGAGAGTCATGGGTGAGGGATATACCACCATAGAGACCTATGGATCTCTACAGTGGGCCATGTGCTTGGGATTTAAAGGGCACAAGTAGGCCCAGTCATCAACTCCCTGCATATCATGCAGGAAAAATAAAAGGAAGTGCATCATCTCATGATACATATAAAAGGGTGCAAATACCATATGCTCATGTCCCAGTTGGAGGTATGTGCTTGCTGGTTTTTTGGATTCCTTGATGTCAATGTTGGCAACACCTTAAACCCTAATACTGGTCATTTCGAGATGGGGATCAGAAGCAAGGCAAGCACTACAAATACAGGTGGGGAATGTCTGATATTCCATAATGTTGGCTGCCTATAACAATTCATTTCCTTAGTTCTTCCCTGGGAATATTCTGCTGGGGTTACAAAAAAATGACCAGGTGACATAAAGTCTGCAGATGGCCATGCAGTAGATGGTGTGAATGCTCCGCCCAGACAAAAGAATCCTCTATAACCTGTGATCAAGCATGTTGATAAGGGAAAGAGAAAGGTGGCACAATTGGGTACTGTCTTCGACGTAGTCAAAGCAGATACAGGCCTTATATGATCCAAATTTTTAGGAGATATGGCCACAGTCAGCACACCCCACCCAATGGGAAAAGGTGGACAAAGGGGCATCATAGAAGGTTGCACCACTATGGTACTCTCTTTAGTACCATCTGACCTATGCTACAGCTGAGGATCATCTGAAGGGATGGGTGGTATGGAGGGCCCTATGACAATGCATTGCCTCATGGATTCTGGCAATCCTGGTGTGAGTGTGGCAGAATTGGAGGTTCTGGATAAAGGGGGGATAATGGCGGGAGTCTGCAGGTGGGCACGAGGCAGAGAGGGAGTCAGGCTTGCACAGGGAATCAGTGGCAGTGACTTGCACGAAACTAGTTTCATGCATGTATATAGCAAAGCAGTCACCTGAGAAGCAGAATTTCCACAGCTTCCTGTGGATATTATTTTTTGATACCATATGGAATAAAAGCCCCTATTATCAGCTATATACCCCTATTTTTCCAGATTTTTCCACCTACTGGTTATTGAGATATTCATTAATCTCTCTAGTCATACCCTTACACTTGCAAATATATACATAACATACTATTTCTTTGATTTCTCTTTATTTATCTGATTACTTAGCTAAGTGCCAGTGAGATGAAGTGATCATGTGACCCCTAGCTACCATGTGGCCTTGTCCCCATTAGTCTGTACAACCAAGCACAGCACAGCCAGTCTCTTTGGCAGAGCACTTCAAATTTGGACTCCTTTGCTCAAAGTGCTTTCCCTTAGTGTGCCCAGATTTGACAGCTTGTGCCTGGCATTAGTAAGCAATTGTGCCTTAATTCATAAGCCACCAAGCCCTCTGATTGGCTAGCACAGCCTCCTGTATTTATGTATATAAAGGGGAGCATTTTGACCTACAGGGAGAATCTCATCTGATAAGAGATCCCCTGGGAAACCTAATAAGACCTAATAAGGCAGGGTACCCCAGATTGAAGTAAATAGGAATTTAGAACTACTACTAGGCTATTAGGACTTGTCCCTAAATAAAGGACAAGTTTCTAGGATTATCCTTTTGGGAGAAACTCCTTTTTGGGCAACAAAAGGCATCTGGTCCCTATTAGTAAGCAACCTAAGCATCCTGTAGTACCAAATAAGGGCTACACTTTGCCTCTCTGAGCCAAACTTGCCTACTCCTTAGTTGAGACAATAAGATTGAGTTATAATAATCCTTCTGAGTCTACTAAATGTACCGTCAAGTCAACTACCAACCATCCCCTAAGCAAACCCTTGCTAGGGCTCATTAGGATGACCTACCTATAGGACTCCTACCCCTATCTCACCTAGACTTACCATCCTAAGGGATTAGCCTAAGTTTACACTTTTGACCTTTAGTTCACCACTTCTGGACGCAATATTCCCAGGAGTTCCCTACACACAAATTATTAGCATTAGGCGAAATCTAGGTCATATTCCTAAATTGCCCACCTTTTGTACTATTCAAGTACAAATTTCCACGATTACTAGGCAACCCTTTGCCATTACCTTGAGCTTATTAGATGCGTAATACACCTAGGATCACCTTTACTAACCAGACCATTAGCTGAAACCATCTTTAACAACCAATCTGTAAACTTACATGGAGGATTGGCAAACAAACCACGGCTCCTGATACTGTATACTAGATTTTCCCTTCCTACTTGGAATTATATCCATTATCTCTAACTCCGCCAAGGGTACACTTCTTGTATTTCCCTTGAGCAAAGTGTTCTAGCCTGTGGAGACAAGACACGTTGTCTGGGAATCATCTATTTTGATTGGTTCTTCATTATCTTGTCTAGAAAGAAGACAGTGGACATTGCATAGGACCTATACTTCCAGGCACATTGGGAGATGCAGTATGAGGTGCGGGTGTAGAGCTGCACTGCTGTGATTGGGACTAGCTGGATGGAGGGCTGGTGTCACAGGACATGAGGTGGTGGATGGCGAGTGTTGGACATGAGAAGGTGATTGGGTGATTGGGTGATTGGATGATTTCAGCGGCCAATAGAGATGTGTGGGAAATGGGACTGCAGTCCATGGGTAGCGCAGGGGAAGGCAGTGTGGGGAGAATTGCACGATAATCAGGCTGAGCTGAGGTAGACACAACCACTAACTGCAATTCATGCACCTGGTATAGGTATATTAGTACTCCTACCTCATCTCTCTGCTCGTTCTCCACTCTTCCCATTGTTGTATCCCTATTTTGCAAATTTTGCACTTCCTCTATGAGTGCCATCCTTTGGCCTTTGAGCTCTTTCATCATAGCCTGCATACCTCAGTATTCCTGGGCCCAATGTGTGAGCATTTCCAGCTGCTCCTACTGCTCCTGCCTGACCTTCGCCATTGTTGACCACAAATCCTGCAACTCGTACCATAGATTGTCAAATTCGACCTTGGAGATCATAGGTACCCCATTGAGGGTATATGGACAGCCAGGGGTTGGTCCTGTGGTTGTGGCTGCTGTTTGGGCGCTTACTGGTAAACTGGAGTACAGCTGAAGAGGCTGTGACTGAATGCAAGGGGTCAGGGCATGGCGAGATGGCTGAGCAGTGGGCAGTGTGGGGGAGAAGGTGGTGTGAGACAGGCCAGCGGCAGGCAGTGAGGGGGAGGAGGCAGCGCAAGATCTTGTGACCATTTTTCCATGGGGTGGACAGGTTGCAATGATTACCTCTGCTTCTGAAACATGTGTTAGCTGCTATAATTGGACTTCAATGAACTACTTACTGTTGGTAGGCATTGCAGCTGGCAGCTGTGACTGGCAGCACTCTCTCCTATGTGCCAGAGGAGGGAAGGAGGAGTTGGGACCCTTCAGCTTTGCAGGTGCCTTCGAAGGTGGTGGGAGCTGGGGTGGGATGTGGGACAACCACACTGCTCTTCTATATGGTCGCACTTTTTCTTTGCAGTTCTGCAATGTTGACATGCATGACCTGTGTCAAGTTGATAGCAGAAAATACCCTTTTTTTGGCATTTGCTGCAAGGTTGCTGGAAAATCTTGTCATCTGATACCTCTTCTTCTGGTGGGGCGCCATGAACAGGAGTCTGCCAAGTGTAGAATCGATTGGGTCACTCTTGAGAATTGCACTGCTTATTGGAGCTTTTTAGTCACTGTCTTCACTAGAGGCAGCCATGGTCCACACTTTTGCTGTGGCAGTGATCCTTCTGATCCTGAGCATTCTTCTTCCCATTCACCTTTTCCCTCTGCCACTCCTTTTCATCAGCTTCATTCTCATTCCAGGCTTTCTTCTTCCCATTCACCTTTTCCCTTTGCTGCTCTTCTTTGTCAGTATCTCTCCCATTCTGGGCTTTCTTTTTCCCATTAATATTTCCCCTCCCCCACTCTTCTTTGTCAGCTAGTACCTTGATGGCCATCTTGTCTGTGGACCCCTCTCTTTTCAAGGCCTGCTCCACAGCCTCGTCTGCTTTTCGCTTCCCCAAGACAGATAAAGTGGACACAATCTTTCATGCTTGCCTTACTGCATGTGGCCACCATGCGTGGCCTTGGAGGTTGTCCTCATTTGGGTTGCAAATGGACAACCAGTCTGGCCACATCCTGCTATTCTTCAGCCAGTAATGGTGGATAGCGATGAGGAGCTGCGGAATGTAAGTAGCATGGGCTATGACAGCTTCCACTCCAATCTAGTATATGTTAAATGTATCCTACATTGCTTAGCCTCAGTTTGCTTACCATTTGCGCTGTTATCACTGTCACTGCATCATCCCACCTATCATTACTTGGGGCAACCACAGTCCGTAGAATGATTTCAATAGCTGTTGTGGCAGCTTCAAGAATGGCATTTGTGATGTTGGCATTCATTCTTCCACCATGAGTATGAGTGTAATGAGTTGAAAAAGTGTAAATGAAGTTGTGACACAGGAGCAAGGACGCAAAGACAACAAAGGTTAATTCCCACAGTCACACATTTCGTTATATATGGTGGTTGACCACATGCCTCAAATATATCATTTGTAGGTGTGTCTTTATTTCTCTCCACCATCGCCATTAACTCCACATAACTCTTTTCACTGACTCTATTTACCCCATACACTTCCCTCATTATGCCAAAATATGGTTGCCGTGTCCATTTTTCAACTCATGGTAAGATCCACGTTGAACCCTCAGTGCTAGTACTCATTCAAATGAAATGGAGATGTTTATTCTGCTAAAGTCATCGCCTTCCTCAGGTGTGTGTGAATGAGATATTTCACAGTTATCCCCTGAGCCAACAAACGACATTGAAATGTTATAGAATCCAATGGCATCTCCCTCAGCAATGCCTGATGCAGATAACCTGTCTGTTCCACTGTCCCAGCTTCATTTCCTGTCAGCACCTGGGAAGTGCTCCATAGTTGGGGAGTTATCAAATCAGCCAGGGGATCTCCCTTTGGCAAAGCTGGTCTTCCCCCCTGCAAAGTCTGGTCAGTCTGCAGCATGTGTGGACATCCAGCACGACCAACCTTCCACATCTCCCTTTCCCCAGTTACGATTTCCAACTACTCCCCAACCGCAGAGACAGCTGATAGTGAGTGACTTACACCAACCTACCAAAACTCCCACTGGCACCCTCCCGGCCTTGGCTGACCTCATCATTCCACCATCTCCACCGAGGCGGTGAAAAGGACCCACCATGGACAAGGAAATCCCATCTCCCACATGTCTGGAGCTTTCTACATCTCCTACAGAGTCCCCAACTCTCCCCAAATTCTCCCCCAACTATATTATATTTTCTCTGATCCACCATATGAACTCCACCTCTCAGAGATGATGACATGGATATTGATCAAACAGGTAAGGAAAGGCTAGCTGCAATGCAAGAACACAATACTGATGAGCAATTTGTTTCCACTGGGACAAGACTTCCCACAAGAGGTGCTTAGCTGGAGGAATCCTTTAGTTTGCATGGATGCTATGGAGAGGTTGATGGAATCACAAACATGTTTGGTATGTACATATGCTTTACACATTTCCTTTGAAAGTCCATGCTTTGTTTTTGGAGACCCAGAGGAGCTGGCGCAAGAAGATGAACAATTGCAGAGTTATGATGTCAATGTCCCAGATGGAATTCTCCCAGGTATGCAATGGGGCTGAATTATCAAACATGTGATTGAGCTTCCACAGATATTTTGGCATACTGCAAGAACAAAAATGAAAGGAGGGATCCTATACTCCTCCATGAAATCTACGACTGGCCCCTTATTGCAGCCATGGATGTTTATTGGTGCAACTTTGTAAGGTTTTCTCAGAAGCGGAAATCAACGAGAGACAAGATTATCAAAATGGGTGAATCTTTGGATCGAATTCAGAAGAGGAGAAAGAAATGTAACGTGCATGGAGGGAGGTGTTAGTTCTTGAATGTATCCACTTTGAATCAAGTACAATGTCTGGCATGGTAAATAATAGGTATGACAGCCAACAATATGGCTCCTCAGGAGTGTGATATTCCCACTATCTTCTTTCTAGATAAGATCAGTAAAAACACTAAGAAAACGCTTACCAGACAACCAATTTTATCTTCACAGATAGTAAACTTGAAGTGAGGTAAAGAGAGTACTCTTCCCTGGTCAAGTTGGTACTAGAAACAAGTATCAATCTCATAGAAAGGGGTTGACTATTAAGCACATGGTTTGTTTATCAATTATCAATAAGGTTGAGGATGATTGGGGTTCAGTAACATGTTGAGGGTTTGGGTTTCTGTTGGGATGATGTACAAAATGATGTACTATAGTTAGTTGGGAAATGATCTAGACAACTCTCGGGTTGTTAGGAAGATACTCTGTAGTGACTAGGGTTACTTTCCTAAGATGTGCTCTTAATGGGCTTCCAATTAGCTCATGTTGATTAGGAATGCTCAATTGGGTAAGTAGTGTAGATATGCTTTACTCTTACTACTAATTCACACACATTTCTTAGTCACACGGAACAGTCATTCCTAAACTGATTCTATTATACACTAAGGAGTTGGCAATCAGCTTCAAATGCTCGTCTTGACCCTGTTTCAAGGTACTAATGAACTATTAGGTCTCCATACCAGCTGGGGATCTATTTCCTTTAGTTGCCTGCTCTGAGGTTTTCTCCCTAAAGGTGTCCTAACTGTCCCTATCCTAAGGGATGCAGTATACTCCTAACTTGGGTCTAAGTAGTTCGATTTATAGTGTGGGAATTACTCTACACAGCCTCTCTGTTGGTTTGTAGAGGGGTGCACTTGTGAGCACTCATTGGTTGAGATTTACTCAAGTAGGAAACTTTTTTCTAAAAGAGGAAACCTACCAAATGGGATTGAATCGTGCTCCTTATATAGTAAATTTACATGTGGCTGTGCTACCTTCGGTTCTGAGGTGGCTGTGGCAAGATATAACTCATACTGACTCATACTGACTCACTTTATTACAAGAATGCATACAACAGACTACTTCATATTGTAGTCTTGTCTGATTTTTGGAGAGGGTCTCAGACTTTCACTATATAATCTCAAACAGTCTTCCTCTTGAGTAAGGGAGATCCAATGCAAATGGATGCAGTAGGAGCTTTGCAAGCCAGCCAAGCTGTGCTTACATGGGTATTTTTGTTTTGTTGGTTTTTCAGGACAATGATATATATTGTAATCATTTCATAAGTGAAGAAAGTAAGTCACATGGACAAACTCACCCAACAAGGATAACTAGTGGAGATAAAGAAGGAAATACAGGCTGAAATATATTACAGATCATCAACAATCCTATAGCAAACTGAAAAGAATCATGATTCCATGCCAATCGAGGCAGATTTTCATGCATAAGTCAAAGGCAAAATACATAAAGATAACTTGGGAGGGGACCCAGGCTTCTGAGATTCCTATACATCCTGTGCTAATGTTGTGACACTGCCAGGGGGAGGGGGGCTTCAAAGCTTTCACACTCAAACCAGGGTATCAAAACTGATATTGTGGATTCTAAGGAACTATACTTTCTGAGTAGTATAGACCTTTACTATCCATAATCTTTCATGGTCATACCCATTCATTTAAGGGGGCTTTGTATAGTAGTGATAGCAAAGACCAATTTACTCCTCTCATCATTGGCCACAACTGATGTATCCCTGGCATCGGACATAAGCTTTTCCGAAGATGTATAATATTATCAGCAAGAGGCTAAAAAGGCTTTTCTTTTCTCTTATCTTCAGCCCTCCCAGGTGATTTTTCTCCAGTTATTGACTCTGAGAGTTTGTGCTTGTATTTCTTTTCAACATATTTTCATCATTCTTATCTCATTCTGATATTTCCACTATATCTGCTTTGCATCTAGGATTGTTTCCCTTTCCTTAACTTATTTTAGGTGGTTCATTCTCATCTCATCACTCCAAATACTTTCTAATGTGTTTTAATATATTGTACAACTTTCTTTTCAAGTTTTCTAAGTTTTCAGTGTGTTGTACAGATAATCATAGGCCTGAAAGTGACTAGAAGGTAGAAATCACCAGTCCCAGGCCAGAAAAGGAGGTAGGGGAGCTAGTCTAGGAGATGTCTGAGAGAAATAAAAGAAGTCCAGAAATCTGGGGACAAATAGGGGACAAAAGGGAAATGTTGAGATCATGGTGAGTGGTGATGGTGTTAGCACAGTGATAACAAGAGGTTCGAGCAATGCATGAATCCAATCAAAAAGGTTTTCTAACTCTAAAGTACATGACTTTATAGTCCAGGCATATCTGGGACTCAAATTACAACCAATAGAGTAATATATGTCAAGAAAAGAAAAATAAAAGAAAAAGGCACAAAACAGATCAAAACTCTAAGTGACAAAAGTTAGTTCTAAGAAGCAAAGCCATTGGGTCCAAAAAACATATGTAAGAGATCAAAATGAATAGAAAAAGTTGATAAGATAAGATTAAAAGGGGAAACTGATGTAACTGAACTTATAAATAAAAGTCCATGTTGACCATGTTAGACTGATACATCCACACTAATAGTCCATGTACCAGTCCTCAGCAGAAGTATTTAGTTAGGAAGGTCTGAAGAGTGGTATTCGAGCAAGAAGGAGATAATACAATATATCCAGGAAGTGGGATATGACCATAGAGACACACCAGTTCCTGCATCTGTAGAGGACTTAGCTGCTAACTGTCCCTAATCAAATCCAACCTGCTGACATAAGTTAATTAACAATATGAAATTAAAAACATATAGTGAGCCAGGTTGACATACATATGTGACTTGTCCATACGATTTTACTCTGCTCAACTATACTCTTGTTCCTCTACTTTTACTTATGTCCCAATTCCAATTATGACTCAATGCCATTAGGCTCAACAAGGCTGGCATGTTCCACTGACAGACCATCCACTGCTGCTTCAAAAAAGCAACTGACCAACTGGAGGTGGTAGCAAGGATTACATTGGATGACCAGGATACTCTTCAGAAGGAGCAAAATGAATGAATGATGGAGTTTGGACAGGTGATGATAAGGAAAATGGTGGCTTTGTTAGTCTGGACTGCTAATTGCTGTTGGTCAGGATTACTGGAATATGATCCAACAGGAGGCGAGTGACCTGGAACTTGATATGGTGCTCAAGGATGAGCTGGTCACCACCATTACGGAGGCTGAATAAATGTAAGCAGGGTGAAACACCAACGTCCACCTGGGGCTTGCTATACCTAGCATGGCCTTCCAGAGGTGTGCTTGACTAGAGCTAGTTGGTAACAACACTAGTTAACCAAGTGGTCAAGCGCAGATGGGTTATGGGAGAACTCCAGGAGGACAAGACTAGGGATGCCAGTTGAGTTGGTCCTGGTATATATACTATCCAGAGTATATACATGTTGTGGTACTATATAGTATCTATGTATAGTAACTAGCTGTGCATGACAAGTCAGGATGAGTCATAAGGAGTCATATAGAGTTTGGGCACAGCCCTGTGAGTCAGTGTGAGTCATACTAAGTCAGGGCATAGCCATAAGGCAATACAAGGCAGTATGCACATTGCATACATATGTCAGAGCTAAGCATAGCCATAAGTATAGCCATAGGCATGAGACATACGGGAATAGCAATAGGCATAGGTATCTGCATAGCCATATGTGCATGAGGCTGCAATAGGAGACATAGCCGAGGATGCCGAGGGAACAAGGCATGGAGGCAATGCATAGCAGTGCACATGTAGAATACATGAGGCATGATAAGGGAGTGACTCATAGATAAGAATGATAAGAGATAAGGCATGAGTCATGAGTAGTCATGATGAGTCATAAGCATAGCTGAGCATAGCCATGAGGTAGTGCAAAGCAGTGCGTGTCGTGAGTCATGAATGACGATAAGGACATGAGGCATGACATGAGGCCAAGGATGACTGTGTGGCAGTGGAGAGCAGTGCATGGCAGTGCGATGCAATGTAAGGCAGTGATGAGGCTGTAGTTGATGAGCCAGGACGAGTCATAATATAGCCTTGTGGCAATGCAATGCTATGGTGTGGCAGTGCATGGCTGTGTTGTGAGGAGTCATGGTGAGTCATGGGAATCACAATGAGTCAGAGTGAGTCACAACAGTAATGAGCATAGCCATGATGCTGTGCGATGTCCAGTGCGAGGGTAGAAGGAATTGTCTAAGCAATCATTCATTTATTGATGAACAATCCAGAGATGTAGGGAGGAATACGTGTCTTGGCTCTACCGAGTCCAGGGGATTGTAGACGCATTGACCAAGCATATATCCTAAGGAGTAACCTTCAAAGAATGCTCCTTGCATAAGCTTCTTTAATGACCGTGAAGGTTCTGGAGTAACCATACGAAGCAGGTAACTGAATGCTTCTTGTATGATGTGTCGTGATAACAAGTGACACAAGTTGACTATTGAAGATAGAAATCTTCTTTTGATAACTGTGATTAGGAACAGTAAACCTAATGAAAGTGGGGTAGGATTATAGTCCTAAAGGGAAATGTTTGTGGGGTATGTGGAGCGGAACCATATCAAGTTGTCAGTGAAGCAATGAAGCTTGTCCTCCAAATGATGAGGAAACGAATAGGGTACAAACCAAAATGGTTTGTTGTGAAATGTCGTAAGTGTTGTCGTGAGTAGGGATATGCCAGATATACCCAAATGGTAAATGTCCTAATGAATAAGTCTGATGATTATAAATGAGTGGGAGTGACTGGTGTCCTGTCACATGGTACTATATCTTGGCACTGGCCTACTTTGCACTTATGTAACCAATTCGTTTTTTTTGTAACAATCAAACTTTTCTTGATGTTCAGATCAAAAGCGGTGCAGGTACTTGTTTTGCACTTTTTGACCTTTGTGCTTCCAGCGCAGCAGGTGGTTCAGATCCTAACCTTTTGACACATAGGATGGTAAGCTCCTTGATACTATACCTTGTAAGGCAAGGTGAACTTCGCTTGTTCATTCTTCATACTCCAGGGTATAGGCGTTTTAAACCTTGCACAGTAACTTTAGTGCCTTCACTACCTTACCTAGTACTGTTTAGGTGGGATGTCCTTTTGTCCAGTTTAGACTTTTGTCCTCAAGGGGCCAATCCAAGAACTTCACCTCCTGGTTCACTAACTGTAGCGCTGGGGTAGGAAAGAGGGAGTCTCAGCTAGCCAAGCCTTCTCTATAGTTTTACGATGGAATACCTTAATGGTATACTTGTAGCATGACCGTACGCTATCGTCAACCTTTCTTTGTCACTGAGGATGCTTCTGTCCTCATGACTCAACGGTGGATAATTATGAACTGTTACCAAGTTCAACAGCGTTTGCAATACCAGTTGATACTCCTGTGTACCACTGCCTAGGACGTTCAAATCTTTTATTACCGTTTGCTACCAATGATCGGTGAGTGGCTAACCCAGGAATCAATTAATAGTCTTGTGCTAATGAAATACCAATGTCCACCTGGGGCTTGCTGTATCTAGCAAGGCCTTCAAGAGACGTGCTTGACTAGAGCTAGTTGGTAGCAACACTAGTTAACCAAGTGGTCAAGCACAGATGGGTTATGGGAGAACTCCAGGAGGACAAGACTGGGGATGCCAGTCGAGTTGGTCCTGGTATATATACTATCCAGAGTATGTACATGTTGTGGTACTATATAGTATCTATGTATAGTAACTAGCTGTGCATGACAAGTCAGGATGAGTCATAAGGAGTCATATAGAGTCTGGGCACAGCCCTGTGAGTCAGTGTGAGTCATACTAAGTCAGGGCATAGCCATAAGGCAATACAAGGCAGTATGCACATTGCATACATATGTCAGAGCTAAGCATAGCCATAAGTATAGCCATAGGCATGAGACGTACGGGAATAGCAATAGGCATAGGTATCTGCTTAGCCATATGTGCATGAGGCTGCAATATGTAGGAGACATAGCCGAGGATGCCGAGGGAACGAGGCATGGAGGCAATGCATAGCAGTGCACATGTGGAATACATGAGGCATGATAAGGGAGTGACTCATAGATAAGAATGATAAGAGATAAGGCATGAGTCATGAGTAGTCATGATGAGTCATAAGCATAGCCAATCATAGTCATGAGGCAGTGCAAGGCAGTGCATATTGTGAGTCATGAATGACAATAAGGACATGAGACATGACATGAGGCATGATATGAGGCCGAGGATGACTATGTGGCAGTGCAGAGCAGTGCATGGCAGTGCAGAGCAGTGCATGGCAGTGCAGAGCAGTGCATGGCAGTGCGATGCAATGTAAGGCAGTGACGAGGCTGTAGTTGATGAGCCAGGACAAGTTACAGTATAGCCTTGTGGCAATGTAATGCTATGGTGTGGCAGTGTATGGCTGTGTTGTGAGGAGTCATGGTGAGTCATGGGAATCACAATGAGTCAGAGTGAGTCACAACAGTAATGAGCATAGCCATGATGCTGCGCGAGTGTCCACATGGTATAACATGAGGCGAAGGCTGTGCATGGCTGTATACATGCAAGGCGAGCCGATGTGTCATGTGTTGAGCATGGGAGCATGATGTCATGTGATGTCATAGGATGTCATGTGACATCATGTGACCAAATAGTCACGTGGTCGATATTGAACAAGTGTGGTGAGTTCAATTAGAGATAGGGGCTATTTAGCGAAATGCTTTGTAGAAAGCCCAGAAAAATAGAGATAAATAAGGAAAAAATAGGGGCAAATACCAGCAGTTGTAACACAGGGTGAATGATGTAGAAAAAGGCTTCCCTGCCCCCTCCAATCATGGCTGAGATTCCTTTGCCAACATAAGGGTCTGTGATGAACATAGTGAGGTCAAGCAAGTGATGACATTGGTGGCTAGGGTGAGGGAAGTATTATCAGACATGCACTTGGTGGTGTTTTCTACACTCAAGGTAAATATAGATGCTTCTATAATAGAATTGGTCTAATTAACAGTCTTAGTAGGAGTATACAGATGAGGAGGAGGAAGATGGTCACACCAATATCAATTAGGCAGCCTAGGCTGCTTGGTGCCACAAATACTTGTAAAGCATGCAAGAGGGGCAGAGTGGTGAACAAGTGCAAGAAAGGAATTGGCAAGACCTGCATTTACTACAATCAGGTTAAGACCTGGTATAGCCTAGCACAGGATAGGCATGGGCTGTGGAAGCTCACCAGGGCTTCAGTCATAGTTGAGGTTACAAGGAATCAGTCATTGTGTCAGATACCAGAATCACTTACTGAACTTGTTACGGATAATGGACTGTGTAGACTTTGGCCAAGGTTGAATATAGTAAGAGGGTGGCTTTATCAATTGTGTTATGGTTGGTCTGGGTAGGATCAATCGTAGCCTTAGTTTTTTGTAGGTTCAAAGGTTTAATCTTCATTAAGGTTGAGTTCAAGGTTTTTTGAAGAGGGGGGCATCCACTTGAAAGTAGGACGAGGACTTAGAGAGTGATTCAAGAAGGTGAAGTTGGATATATTTCTAAGAAGGTCGAACTTAGGGAATATATGGTAACGACACCTGGTTTATATACTGTTAAGAAATGAGGATGACTAAGCAAAGAGAAAGTCGTAGAATGTTACAGAACGTTCAAGAAGCAAATTGTGAGACAAAGATAAGAAAAGAAAGGGCTAGAACAGAAGAAGCGAGATAAGCATGGGAAGTTATGGAACAAGTGAGAACACGATAGAATGTTAAGGAATGTGAGAGAATGTTCAAAAGGAAAGAACAGATCGTAACATTACCCCCATACTAGAATCAAATCTGTGATGAAGATATTTTCAAAGGTCAATGTACCCTCTGCAAGAAGAACTGGTCATGTTGGCAACAGCATCATCAGAATAGTCATTGTAGTTGTTGTATTCAAGAGATGGGGAATGACGATGTGGAGGGGGAATGGGAAGGTATCGGCGAGACCTTCGCAACAAAGAGGCAGAATGGAATCCTTGAAAGGAAGGACGGAAGGAGTCATGAGAAGAAGAGGGGAAGGAGCAGCAAAGAGGGCATTCTTAAGGAAGATGGCTGAGGTGCCAACAAAGGCAGGAGGGGCATTGGAAGACAGGACAATTTACACGAATGCGTCCTAGACGTCTGCAGGAGAAACAGGCTTCATTGTATTGGGGATGGGTGGAGATGAGTGGGAGAGAGCCATTTTCTCCAGTCCAATAGGTGTTGAATTGGATTCGAGCATCAGCTGGCAAAAAGTCTCTATGATTTCCTCCAATCCAGGCGTACTTGATGGCCCAAAGGGTGTCCTCCTCAATGGAAGAAAGAGGGGAAGAGGAGGCGGTGTCAGGGTTTCTGATGAGGGTGCAGTGAAAGGAAGTGGGGGAGGTGGTGGTGGAAGTAAGTTCCTGGAGGTAGCGATCTAGATCTTTGAGGAATTCAAGCATTCCGAGTTGATAGAGAGTGACTAGTAAATATCCCTCGACGTCCCTTTGGATCTGGCGGATGTGTCTGGTGTATTGGGCGATAGAGGAGTTACGGAGGAATGCATGATAGAGAGTGTAAAGGGGGGATCCCATGTCGAGGAACGAGTTAATAGCTACAGACAAATGGGGGTCATGCATCCCATTGACAAGTCTGGTGAAATCTTTGACATCGGGGAGGTCATCCCTAGTGTGATGGGCATGGGTAGGTACATCAACGGAGAGGATTCCATAATGGGAGGTGGTGGTAGTGATGGTGGGTGAGGGAGCAGAGGAGACTTCAAGGGGGGTAATAGAGAGGTTGTTCTGGGAAGACATAGCAAGTAAAGTTCAAAGAAGTGTCAAAAGGAGGAAAATATGTTCATAGGTGGAAAGTTAGGAAGAGAAAACGGAAGGATGAAGTTTCTTATAGTTAGAAAGAGTGGACTTGGCATTTTTCAAGTTTCATTCTGGGATCCAGGAGTCTTCTTCAGCCGAATATCCTTTCCATCGGTCAGGAAGAAGTGGTTGTTGTGAGGTCCGCGGTGGCATAAGATCTTCTCAATCTTGTATTCTTCCTCTCCACTGATAAGATCAGGGGGAGGTGTAGTGAAGTTCTTCCCATGGACAGAGCTTTTCTTGTATGGAGATAAAAAAGAGGCGTGGAACATGTTGTGGATATGTCACGTTTTAGGAAGGCAGAGTTGATAGACAATAGGGGAGAGAACTTTGGTGATAGCAAACGGATCTTTGTGTTTTGGAGCAAATTTGGGGTTAGAGATGGACCTTTTCAGGTTCCTAGCTTCGAGCCAGACTTTGTCTCCTTTGGCAAAAGGGGTGAAGTTGTGGCGAACTTGAGAGGCCATGACTTGGCGAGCAAGCTCATGAGTGGCAAGGGCTTCATCTCAAGCTGCAGAGAGGGACTTTAGATGGGATTCCACTGTGGGAATAGTAGAGTCGGAGATTAAGGAGGGAAGGGCATGGGGTTCATATCCCATCATGAGATAGAAGGGGGATTGGTTGGTAACAGAGTGAGGGCAGTGATTGTGAGCAAATTCTGCCAGGGAGATCTTTTCAGACCATAAAGAAGGGTTAGCGCCGCAGAAGATCCAAAGATAGGTTTCGACTTCCTGGTTTACTCATTCCATTTCTCTGTTGGTTTGAGAATAATAGGCAGTGGAGAGGGAAAGGTCGTAGTTCAGGAGTTTTCCAAGTTCTCTGGTGAATGCAGAGGCAAATTGGGGGCCATAATCAGATCTTTTTGTAAAGTCCGAAACATAGGAAAATTTTGAGGAAAAATAGGGAAGCAATTCCCTCAGTGGTGATAGATTTCTTGGTGGGGCAGTGAATTACCTCCTTAGTAAGCCCATGGTCTACCATGACCAAAAGGAAATTGAAGCCAGCGGAGGGGGGAAGATTAGTAATGAGATCGCAGCAGTTAAGAGCTTGGAGTTGACAAAAGTAGGTGAGATTTTTATGGTCAGTGAAGACTTGTATTGGAAAGGGGGATCCATGGAGGTAATGTCTCTAGGATTTCAATGATGGCAAGGAGTTCATGGTTGTAGATGTCGTAGTTTCGTTCTGCTTGGGAGAAAGATTGGGAGAGGTAGGAGCATGGATGCCAATCACCATTCGAGTCAGTTTGGAGCAGAATAGTATCAGAGGCATATTTGAAGGCATTGGTGGCAATGGCAAAGGGGGAAGAGAGATCAGGGAGATGGAGGATCGGTTTGGACAGGAAGAGGGTTTTCAGAGAGTCAAAAGACTTTTGACAGGCAGGGGTCCATTCCCATTGGAGGTTCTTTTTAGTAAGATTGATGAGGGGACGAGCAATGTTGGAGTAATTGGGAATGAATCGTCAGTGGAAATTGGCAAAGCCTAGAAAAGACTGTACATCTTTCACTTTGGCAGGGGTAGGCCATTTGGCGATTTCATCAAGTTTGACTGGGTCCATGGCTAGTTGTCCCGGTTTCACCATCATTCTGAGATACTCAACTTTTTTGGCAGCGAATTTGCATTTTTCGAGTTTGGGAGACAAGTCGAGTTCAGTTATCCTCTGTAGAACTCGTTTGGTTTGTTCTTCATGGGTAGTAGCATTGGGGGAGAATATGAGGAGGTCGTCCATGTAGATAACAAGCCATCTCTCAGCAATCATATTATGGAAGGAGTTGTTCATGAATCGTTGGAAGGTGGCGGGGGAGTTGGTGAGTCTGAAGAACATAACAGTGGATTCGAAAAGGTCTTTGTGCATGATGAAGGCCACTTTCCATTGGGGACCTTCTTTGATTCAAATGTTGTTGTACCCCCATCATATGTCAAACTTAGTAAAGACTTTAACATCTTTCAGCTTATTGATGAGGTCAGAGATTAAAGGAAGGAGATAGGCATCCCAGATGGTATGTTCATTCAGGTATCTGTAATTCTGACAAGGACAAAGTCCTTCGTCTTTCTTTTTGACAAAGAAGAAGGGAGCTGCTTGGGGGGAGTTGGATGGGCGAATCTTTCCATCTAGAAAGTCCTTGGTGGCTTTTCCTTCCTTGGAGGAGAGGGGATATAGTTTTCCAACTTTCGGGGTAAAGGATTCAGTGAGGTTGATCTCATGATCATAGAGACGAGAGAGGGAAACATGGTCAGTGGCTTCTTTGGAGAAGACTGAGGAGAACTGGGAATATTTGAGGGGAATGGTTACTTTGGGCTTCGCAGCTTCAGCAGCTATGGCAAGTTCGGTAGTGGTGGTAAGATGGGCAACGACAGGAGATCCAAGGGGGGCGAAACAGGATCTATAGTGAACAATCCATTGGATGGTTTGGAATTGTCAAGCTCGGTTGATAAAGGCAGACTCTTCTTCCCACTGATTGTATTCGTAAAGATGAGAGTTGGTGATGGCGTTTACATTAACATGGCGAGGGGATTGGGTGGGGGGTTTGTAAGAGGAGTTGTGTCATTTGATGTCAACTTCATGGGAGGCAAAGAGAAATTTGGATTCGTCAATGGAGAGAGTTCAGTTGGTCCAGTTGATAACTGGGTTGGTGGCGCGGAGCCAGGGAAGTCCAAGAATGACATTGTCTTTTAAAGACATAACATGGAAGTCGACTTTTTGGACAATCCCTTCTATATTGATGAAGAGAGGGCAGGTGTGTCTGATGTCCTTTTTGTTAAAAGATCCGTCAGCATTTTGTGGGCAGATTGGTATATCTAGTTTGTTTACAAGAAGTCAGTGTCATTTGATGAAGTCGTAGTCGATGCATAAGAGGTCTGCTCCGCTGTAGAGACTGGTGTGTCTCTACAGTTGTATCCCCCTCCTCAGACACTTTCTATCATCTTCCCGTTGCTATAATATTACCTTCCGGACCTTCCCTACTTAGACCGGACACTTCCGCCAAGGACCGGTGCACTGACTATTAGTCCAGATGCCTCGGTCTAACGTGGTTGACACAGACTTTCACGTACGAGTCCATTTACACCGGTCTGTTCCTTCTGATCTTATCTTATCAATCTTCCGTATTATCCTGATCTCTTACTTATGTTCTTTGTATCGCCGGAGACTGATCAGGCCTTTCGAGTCCGACGGCTTCCCTTCTCAGATTTAACTTCTGTCATTTAGAGTTTTGATCCATTCCGTGCCTTTTTGTTTCATTTCCATTTTTCCTTGACACATATCACTCTATTGGTCGTAGTGCGAGTCCCAGGTATGCCTGGACTATAAAGCCATGTACTTTAGAGTTAGAAAACACTTTTGGTTGGATTCATGAACTGCTCGAACCTCTTGTCACCACCATACCATCACCATCACCATCCACCGTCAACGCTCACCATGAACTCAACATTTCCCCGCTGTCTTCTATTTCTCTCTGGACTCTCGGACTTCCCGCATCTCCCTCAGACATCTTCCGGACTAGCGTCGGACTAGTCAAGTAAGTCCCCAGACTTCTACATTTCACTCACCCGCTTTACAGAGTCCCTTTTGGGGCAAATATACTCGCTTCCCTACCCCCTTTCTGCCCCGGAACTAGTAGTTCCCACCTCCTAGTCTCCTTCAGGCCTCTTATCATCTTTACAACTGGAGCCCACTACGAGGGACTCACAAACGGGTTCTAGAAGAAAAAGTCTACGGCCGACTGTCCAACGCCAAGAGCTTGAAAATTTACTCGAGCATTTTAGAAATTTGCTGATTGACATAGAAGACTTGCTTCTACTCCAACCGGTCCCCCCTCAAGATGCCCATCACAACCGTGCTAATCTCCCTGACGTATCAGGGTCTGCCCTTAACCCATTGTTAGACGGCAACCTCGACCCCTCAGCCACCTCAGCCACCAGCGATCCCGACTGGTTCGGCACCTCTTGATTCCTCCCCTCTACTTCCCCATCGCCCAATGCACCGCCTTCGGCAGCCTTAGGCATCTACTCCGACAGCACCGCCTCTCCTAGCCCGGATCCGGAAAATTTACCCGACGGGCGCAACCTAAGCGACCTCATACCGGGAGCGTATATCCACTCGACCCCGTTACGACGGTCCGGGGAATCACACCTCACCTTCCAATTTTCTTCTCCACTATCTCCTCTCACAACAAGTACTTCGTCTTCATCATCGTCATTCATCAATTAAGGCATAGGAATTGACAGTTTTCAAGGTATGCGAGGGTACAATCAGTTGCAAGGGAATTCTCATAGATTTGCTTGTTACTGGTATAGATACCAACACACAGGTAAATTCCAGGAAGTCTTGCATCAATCGAGGTTCCCCTTCTAAAAATCCCAAGTGAAGTGGACTCTAGCCATGGTTACTTCTTCATCATTATCCTCTAGTTCAATAAAAGCCAGAACTTCCTCCTTAGCAACCTGTTGAACTCGTTTGACTATGGGTTTCTTTGGTTCTGAGGGGAAAGATGGGCAGGCAGAGCTAAGGTGACCTGCTTTGCGGCAGCGGAAACAAAGACCTTTCTCTTAACAGCAGCGTCATTCTTCAGGAGTTAGTTTTGGGACTTTGATGGAGTCTACATCCATAGCATCAGGGTCATGAGAGGTTTTGGAGGGGGAGGGGTAAGATGGAATATAAGAGGAGGGTTTGGTGTGTTGGTGGGCAACTTCTTCAGTGCATTCCCACTGGGTTTGAAAGTGTACTGCTTTCTTGTACCAGTTGTTGATAGTATTGGGGGGAGTTTTCATCGAAAATTTATCGCATAAGGGAAGGAAGAATGGCAACGGAGTAATAGCCAATAAGGATAGCATGGTCAGTGATTCCAGATAGGGCAACGTTGTTCTGAAAGTTGGAGTTGAATTTGGTGAGGGAGGGGGAGTAGACAACTCGTCCGTTTTTCTTCTGAGAGGTCATTTGCTTGGTGGCCAATCAGGCGATGGCATTGTTCTTCTGATCATGGTGTTCAAAGGAAGTTTTGAACGCAGTGCAAAAGTCGGCCCATGTTCCAAAGTTGATAGCCACACCAGTGATGGCTCATTGTCTGAAGGTAGAGGCCCAGGTAAGGGCAGATCCTTTCATCATATAGGAGAGGGCAAAGGTAATCCTCTTGAAGTCAGAATTGTAAACAAATTCATTTGTATGAAGATAAAATTAAACAGAGTGAAGCCATTGAATGGTGGTGTCATAAGATCCATCATAATGTTCTGGGATGCCAATGCAGAGTTCGGTGGGACGAGCTGCCATGGCGGGTGGTGGTGGTCCGGGAGGAGGGAAAGGGTTAGGTGGGGGTCGAGGAAAAATTGGTTGTTTAGGGTTGGTGGGTGGGGAGGAAGGTGTGGGAGGGTGAGGTAGGACTAGGGCAGCGGAGGTTGGTGGACAAGGTCAAGATCTTCTTGTTCTTCTTCCAAAGAGAAGAACGGAAGGTCAGCGATTTCTGGGTTTGTAGGGGTTCTTTCCTCAGGGGTAGGACTGTCAGAGGGTTCTTCCTGGTTGGAATGGTATCTGAACCAAGTGGAGGTCAAGGGAGTTCATCAGGAAATGGTGGTGAGCTATGGTGATGGTAGTCACAAGATCTAAATTAAACCTTTTGTTACGATTGGTCCGGGTAGGATCAATCATAGCTTTAGTCTTTCGTAGGTTCAAAGGTTCAATCTTCGTTAAGGTTGAGTTCAAGGTTTTTCGAAGAGGGGAGTGTCCACTTGAAAGTAGGACAAGGACTTAGAGAGTGACTCAAGGAGGTGAAGTTGGATATATTCCTAAGGAGGTCTAACTTAGGGAATATATGGTAACGACACCTGGTTTATATACAGTCAAGAAATAAGGATGACTAAGCAAAGAGAAAGTCATAGAATGTGTTACGGTTTTTCTTCTAACCAATCGCCTTTACCTTTTCTGTTTCCCTTGACGAGTACACCTTTTCTTAGGTTACTTTCAGACGATATGGGATTGCGGATTACTTCTTGTTTCTCCCATTACTTCTACGTTTGTTCTTCTTTGATTCCTTCTTTCTTGTTCTTCTTTTGTTC
>JBBPRR010000305.1:0-28307 GCA_038093115.1 Hortiboletus flavorubellus
CCTACGCACACAGGCACAAGGGCACCAAAACTTATCAACCCAACGGTCTACCATGACCGTTTCGACCGTTTCAGCAATGTGAGGGTTCCATTTCAGCTATTAAGTAACACATATCCGATGCGGCGATGTTGCAAGAATCCGGTCTCGCCCGCAACATGTCAATGTCCCTCGCAAGCCACCAACTTTCGCACGTTACGATATTGTGCTAGTCCTGATGGATCAAGAAGCACGAAAGCTGAGGCTTTCATGGTCAGTCCTTAACCCACACGGGTTCCCGAAAAACTATAGGCAGCGCATTGCCTTCAGGCCCGCGCGCGGCAGAGGTCCGGGTGATTGGTCTATCCATCAAGCTGCTAAGCGCTCAGCGCTGGGCTCGTTCGATAAGAATTTGGAAATGAAGGTATTCTGGTTTGGTCCAAGTTTGGTCGTACCACGCGGAACCGTCTTCCTAGAACAGCAATTATCCCAATCACCCGCATCGCATCATTCAGTCCCCGGTTCCCAAATGGACTGGTCAACCCTCGTTGAACTCGTGGTGATAGCATGGCGGGCGCTGATGGTTTCTACTTGAACGGGTATAGGAATCTACGGGTATTTTATCAGTACCAAGAACGCGGGAACGAGTGAAGATGTTGCATGGATGAGATAAGCCCGCTGTACAATCGATAGTCCCACGAAGTACGTGTATCCTGCAAACGAACCTTCATTTTATTCGTTCAGCCATGCTGTGATCACCGTTCCCGCATATGTACTTCGGTGGTTCCCAACGGCAGGCTATTAAGGACGTTGGTCAGATCGCCGGCTTGGACTTGCTCTGTCATATCAATGAACCCACCGTTGCCGCTCTTGTATATCATAGGTCGTGACCATGCAGATTCCCCGTCATTGTTGTCTACGATCTGATGCTTGTGGCATGCTCGATTTACGCAACATTGATTAGTATCGTATGGTAGACTTGTTACATGCTGTACATATAGTTATGTCATGTGCTATCCTTGTATTTTATCGCGGGAAGATATCCTGGTTCTTTCCAGTAAACGGAAACAGAGAATTGTGCGTCCTTGGGCTTGTACCACCAGAATGCATAGGTGAAGCAGCTGAGGAATGATATAGCCAAGGTATCCATCCCTAGTTGCGTTGAAGGGAGCTTTCCGAAAGCCCGTGCGGTGAGATGGATGACAAACCACAACTTACAGTTGCAAGATGGCAACCGTCTTCGACAACCAGTCTCCTTTGCTCCTGTCGTCTAGATCTTTCTCAGATACCATGGACATTTGAACGAGATCCGCTTCGAGGAATTCAAGGAGTTCGTCAGGAGTGAGAGGATAGTGTATCTCGTGAGGTAGAGTTGGATCTTTGTAGACGAAGGGCATGAATCCACCCATCCATGCATAGAATGACAGCTTCAGCGTCCAGTGGCAATAACCTTGGAGCGACTCTACTGACATCGAGGATGGACTGAGCTTTTCATGAACAGGAGAGGATGATCTGCGAAACGTTGTGCTTATCAAGGGACACAGCGACGACAACTTTTCAGACCACTGGTGGGGACCATCAGACAATGAATCCAGGGCAGGTTGTAACTTACACTTTCAGTAACCTCCTCAGGGATTGCAATTCTGACCTCGTGTGCACCGCGCGGAACTTCAGCGCTAACGAGGCGAGGCTCGCTGTATGGCTTCACACGGAGCTCGAGGGTGCCATCTTGAAGTGCCTCCTTGAATCGTTTTTGCACCATACGGGCGGCGAAAAACTGACGGACAGCCCACATGACAACAATCTCAGGGGCAACTAGAGCCAGAATCATAATACTCAGGCGACGGATCCCAATAGCGACCCCACCTTCTACTGGACCTGACATATTTGGGTGGATCGCTGTCCAGGCGCAGGCAAAAAGCGTCGTGATACAGCTTGTGATGATGTTCTATAGCGTCCTCGTGCACGACAAGGAGGCGGAATATTCGTGAACGGTGGTGTTATTTACAACGACGGCATGAGAAAACGGAACGAACAGGGGAATCGAGAGGAAGAGACTCATCACGGTGGCAAGAGCGTGTTCGAGTTCAACTTGGACCACCAGGGGGGCGCCACTTACTTATCCTTCTGAATGCAACAACTCGGAAGCTAGGAGGGCCCAACTTGCACTCTCCACATGGCTACTCCACTGCTCTGGGGAATGGGTTCCCTGTGACCACGTGCGGGAGCTACTGTCTTAGATCAAACATTTTGGGGGGATTCATTTACTTCATTGATTCAAGCTGGGTTGGTGCATATTGTAGTTACGCTTGCCGTCCGTTGTATGTTTCACTGGATATTAAACTCATGTGCGAAGAGGTTGGTGTAGCCTAGGTCATTGAGCCAGTGGCACAGCAAGGGTACCGTCGCCTATGATACGGACGTTGGGATGTTTCGCCATAATCCTGAGTCTTGGAAGGAAATGTGGGTGGGGCGGTTTTCCCTCCTGACAACGTGAAACTTGACACGAGATTGGTACCGAGACCAGCAGTGGCTTCCCAATGTGGCTCATGATGTGGAGTATCACAATGGTATGATGTAGGTTCTTGGCCAGAGAGGGACCACGGGCGGTTGGGAATTTTGTATGTTAGACTTGTTGGAATACTCGATGAGTGTCATGATGTGGCAGTGGTAGTGCGTTGAGAGAATCGCTCTCACCTTTCATCAGCAATGAGACTCCTACTCTGTGCACAGACCCTGCAGATGCTTTAGTACTGACGCGTATCCTTGCGTACGAGCAACAAACAATTGGTGTGAGCATCCCGAAAGTACTTCTTGTGCGCATTTCGAAGTTCTGATTTCTCGCAACATGCACAACGTAAATGATTTGCCCCGCATACCTTCTCCAAACCATTTGTACAAACCCTCTTATCCTCATTCCATCATTTCAATGATGGCTTCTTCATCTCCGCCTGTGAACAGTACCAAGAGTTCAGAATCTTTTGCAACAGAACACGTTACACACGTTTGTTAATTTCCCAGAAAATTTTGAACGCCTCGAGGCATCATAAAGTCTCGAGTCTATTCGGCAGAAAGCGCATCCCTTCGCTGTTCCTGCGAGGAGGGACAGGAATGTAACAAAGAACACGAGTTCCAACCTCGGGAAAAGTGCCCGTCTGCACTGCTTGGCTCAGTACAGCACTAGCGGTCATTCCGTAGCATATCGGCGAGGTGCCAACCAAGGTGCGGCAAGGAAACGTGATGGAGTTGCGGAGGGTGGATGAAGGTCACGTTCTCGCTTGCGGTTGTTTAGCGCGAAGGCAGCAATAGCCCCTGCGATAACGTGGGGCACCGAATCTTCCATGCTCGTCAACCACTTGTCCTCTTGCAACAGCAGCAGAATTTTATTGTCGTCCATGGTGCAAATGTTGGTTTGGGCAACCGAGCCCCCCCCACAGACGAGAAAAGGGATAGCCTGCCAGTGTCGGATGAAAACGATTCTATTTTCATCGTCGTAGTCGAGGCCTCTCAGTACTAACTCTGCGGCAAAGTTCCGAACAGCTGCTTCCTGACCAATTTTCGGGTCCATCGCCAGGTCTAGGTAGTGCAGTAGCTGCCTCGTGTTCTTGTCTATTGGGTCCTGCCAAGTTTCGACGGTCATGAAACCTGCCAGCGACGGTTCAGCCGGATCGGGCCCGGGAAGGTCGATGGTCCCGAACTCTTCCTTATCCAGGGGCACGATGGTGATATTGTACGCGGCCAACTCGTTCGCAGTCCAATCGCTACTAGATTTTGCAGTTCGAAGGAGTTGCGCCATGTGCATGATTGACGGGAGAGGCCGAAGAGACATACAGGGCATCTTCATTGTTGCCATCAGTTTGCCGTCTTCCATTCGCCACTCCCGAACCTTGTACGAACCGCTCACGCAACTGCCGAGAACGTCACTGCATACAGCCTGTTTCCGACGTCGGTCTCAATTGGTGGGTCACGGTGTTTTTGTCCCACCACCAGCATCTATACGTGTGCTGTGTTATCACGACGCACTGGTCATTGTCGACGAAGTGGTCATCGGCGACAAACGGTAGCAGGGAAATGGAGGGTAAATATGGTCCGTATATCTTCTCCGCTGTGTATCACGTTGCCCTTGCTTAATATGGACCAGTACGCACGCTCTAGGAGTAAACCGCCGCGTCACGATGGGTACTACGAACAACTTCCGTGCGGGGCCGACCACTCGTTACCGTTGTCACGAGGTGCCATATTTGCTCAACGAATGTAAAACAAAAGAACAATGGTCCCGCGCGACAATTCGTCCTCTCTTCTCGTCCGTTTCGTGGTCTTCTACGTCCAAAAGCGACATCGTGTATATCCCGCTCCCTAGGGGCAGGCGTGGTGTCCATTCCTTGGACTGGTGACCAATCCGTTCATCGTGAGGCAAGTCGTCGATAGACTGACTGACGTATGTCTCAATCTCTCTCTCCGTTTGCTTATCGTGCGACTTCTGGTATCTCCCCACACAAGCGTTTGAATGCTATTCGGTCGAATTTTAATTCAGGATTGTTCCGTATACATTCGATACAGCCGAGAAGAAGATTGTCCGTGGAAATTCGATAAGTTCATTGAAGCGCCCAGCAGATACCCACCCATACAGGCAGCCATCTTATCACCGCCCTCTTTCCCATAAGTAGCTTAATCCGCTGTAACAGGAACATTTGTCGCGATAACGGATAGTTTGGGGTGGCTCGTGTGGTCGGTTTCTCAACGCGGGCGCCGGCCAGAGGAGATAGAGCGCGTGGGCGGGAGGGAGAAGGTCGGATCTTGCCCTTGAAGCAAACAGATTTCACCATAGGGACAATATCTACGACTGCTGGCCAGGGAACTCGTAGACTCGGGGCGGGGAAAGTAAGAACGGCTTGCGCAGACCATGAAAATTAGTTGTAGCATATATAATTCATATATTTCTTCTCTATTTGGCTCTCTGCACATAGCCAATACAGCAACCCTCATTTGCGGAGGAGCTGGGGGCACAGATCCAGGGACCAGGGGTTCCTCAGTAAGTCGATTCTCAAGGTGGGCTTCATACCCTTCCTTGATGGTGGTGTCTTCGTTCCCATGTATAAATAGACGCTCCATGTGCACATGCACCCAAAGATATTGCTTGGCCGTCAACCCAGGCGTTATGGATCTCGGCGGAAACCCCTGTTTGCTCGGATGGAAAACTTATCGTCAAGGAATTGTTCAACATGATCATGATGTACACATATCATCCAAAGTTCGTATCTCATCCTCGGCAAAAATAAACTCGATGCCCTGGTCCATACGCACGATGGCGTGGCTGGACTAGCTTACCCGAATAGCTCAATCCGCCTTCCCAGATGGCCCCATGGCCTCGCGCAAGTGTGCCGCTTCCATCCTCGGCTCAAACACCAAACTGAATGGCTTTTGGTGCGATACGATCCCGGGTACGAACGCCGTGTCATCGATAGGCCGCTTGGCGTCTTCAGCGATCGTAAACGCCCAAAAGACGGTCGCCGAGGCGATATACAGAGATCTGCGAAAGGAAGAGCGGATGATGAGTCACTGGTACGGTAGGTGCCGCACGGCGATCACGTCGACATAGAGACACGGACACATCAGATGGTCTGGAGATAGTAGACTTACCGGAGGGCGAGATGCGATCCGACGCAGGTTCGTCTTCCGAATCCAAAGGAGAAGGCTTTAAGATCGTTGTTAATGTTACCATCGGGTCCGATCCAGCGCTTTGGGTTAAACCTTTCGGGATCGGGGAACACGTCGGGATCGCGCGCAATGGACCTGCAAGAAAAGCGTCAGTCGCAACCGTTTGATCGTGGATTTGACCTACCAATGGTTGCCGAACACGGTTGCTCCAGCAGGGATGCAATAGCCGTTCTGCAGCTCGACATTGAGCGCAACATTTTATCGAACCAGAGGGTGGACGTACCCAAAAGACGGTTTTGGAAGCCCGGCGAGGTGCACCTGGGGTGATCGGAAATATACGTCCAGTTCGTCTGCATGAGCGAGCAAAAGACTGGGCACTGACCGAACGGATTGACGGGTCTCCACCGCATGGCCTCGAGGATGAAAGCCTGAAGCTCGGTAAGTGATGCCCATTCCGCAAACGTTGGCGCTATCCAGGTCGTTAGACAATTCATCACCATGCAACGACAGCCATGCAAACTCACGCGCATCTCGACCAACGACCGCATCCAACTGAGCATGGACGACCGCTTGAGCCTCCGGAAAGCGCGCAGCGGCCATCATGATGGTGGAGATTGCCACCTGTGTCTGCACAAGAGCCAGAGAAAGTAGGAAGAAAGACCTGGTCAAAAAGCATGGAACACATACAGTATCAAACGCAGCACCGACAAGCGATCCTAGAAAATACGCCGTTTCCGGTTCGCTCAAGTTACCCTCTGTCACCGTTCGAGTCATGATCTCCTTGGCCACTGAAGGCGGCGCAATCTCCGTCACCTATGTACGCGTGCGTCAATCCAGCGCCCTACATCCAACGTTCGAGACTTACCATCCGGGATTTATACTGAGACATGTACCCCATCAACATCTGATATTCTTCCTCCCCCCATTTCTTCAGCTGTCGCCCATACCACGGCACATACTTCAAGAGCGGGAAATGGTCCACTTTGTAGGCACCGGGAAGGAGTGCACCTTGGACGATCGGTATCATGCGTTTCAAGTGGAGCAGATAAGGATCCTCCGTCAACGAAACCGGCGTAGTCTTGCCATAGATGACACGCAACGTCACGGAGCCCGAAAAACTGGGATAGGGTGAATGGTGAGTGTTGGCGTCATGTCCCCCCCGATTCTCGTGCACGTATAACTAACCGTTTAACATGCAACTGGTGCGACTCTTGATCGTCCAAGAGGTCGATCACGATATTCCTCGCAAAAGCGGTCTGGTCTATGTCGTACGCCAGCGTCACTTTGGGCTGGAAATGACAATGCGCCGCCCTGTGCGACGGAGAGGTGAAAATTAGCAGCGGAAGGTGAGGGGATAGGACGGCGACTCACTTCCGAAATCGTCGCAGTCGGTCACACACGCTTAATAGCATGAATCGCATTCCTCGACCGAGGATATCGCTCCCCGCTACCGAATGCGGTCGGTCCGCGAAGCACGCCCCCTGTTTTTCCAGCAACTGTGTCGCCTCCTAAAGGTGGTAGGAGAATGAAGCCAGGGGCACCGATGATGGTCAGAGATGGCGAGTCCATCTACGGCACGCAGACACTTACGTTGTGACGGCCAATGATGACCAGGACATCACTGCCTTGTCTCAGAGAGATGACCGGACCATATTCTTCGATCCATGATTGTATCAATCGTGGTGGGCTGGCACGGTCAAGTAAGAGGTCAGTCTATCTACGAGGGAATTTCGTTTGGACGCACTACCGCGCATGCGGTGAACCAGGCGGCCCGGGAGGGAGGAGCGCATACTTCTGCTGTTGCCGATGACGGTTGATAAAGTACCCCCCAGCGATGGCAGCGAGGACCACCAACACGGAAGGGAAAGGAAGGGTACTCTCCATCGTTCAAACCTAATAGGCTGCTGGAGGAAAGACTGGAGAACCATCCAGCATGACTCTGGGTCGATATTTAAAGCGAACTGCAACCTCAGATCACGGCAATCCGGGTAACTGAATACTATAACTGACCCAGACGAGATTGGAAAATAACTTTTTGGGCGTTGCCATGATGCCGCGGATCTGGGTGTTTGAATGCGACCTCGGCGAGTATGGGATGGAAATGAGTTGCCTAGATCCCCCCGCGTTAGTTCGAAACGGCAAGCCCGGCATGTGGATTGGGTACTTGAGTGATTCGACAGACCTGTGTAGCTAGACAGCCTGAGGATCGAGTTTCAAGGAACCTCACAAGACTTCTTTTTGCGCGTTAGATCCGTCGCTGCATTTTGACACATTACTTACGTGCTTATCGTCCACTTACCCTACTTGGTAGGTCATTTCAAGTAAGCGTAGATGTAACAATGAGTCCGCTCGAACTTTGTTGCGCTTCGAAGTTACTAAATGTCACATAAGCCAAAGTGCCATGTTTGATAATGAAATGATGTGCGTCCACAGTGCGTGTGAAAATATGTCATATATTCAAACTCCGATTCAGTGCCACTTGAGCCGATCAAGCATTGGCAGCACGTGCACACGGGTAAATCCGTTCAGGTGCAAACTGCAACCATGCGCGTCCTGCGGCGGCGCCCGAAACCAACAGCGCCACACGATAACGGGACGCCGTCACACCGCGGCGGCACAGGAAAGCAACCTTTGCTTTGAATCGGTGTGACGCCGTCTCGAGCGATTCCCCCTTCTCACCCTCATCCCCGCGCTCGTTGAGCCAATCCAGACGTCAGGGTCGCTGGTCGCCTTCGCTCGGAGCGTCTTCTGAAATTATTTCGCCGAGTCACCAGCCTTGTCAACCGTCCCTCCTTTTTTTTTGCTTCGCCGGAGTCAGGCAAGTGTAAAGCAGCATGAATGCGCTGGCACTCAACCCGACGAACGATGACATCCTCCTGAAGTGGAGCCAAGAGGTATGGAGTGTGTTTCATGTCATGTCCAATAGACCGCTGAGCACTCAACCTCGACATGTCATCTCATAGGGGGTATATGATAACATGGCTCAGCCTTCGAGGCGTTTAGGATGATGCTCTCAAGGCTGGAGCAATCTCCTTGACAGTCCCAATTATCTACGTGAGAACGGTAGACCCGTCGTTGCGCTGTGGGGTGCGTCTTTGGAGCGGCAGGTTTTTATCTCAGCTGACAGTGGCACGTGCGTCAAGCTTTGGTTCCAATGATCGTCATCACACACCCAGGCTCGCACGCAAGACTGCCATGTTCTTCCGTTCATTTACTCCTGGTGGGGTATATCTTGTCGCAGACACCCTGGACATTGGCGAACGTTGACTTCAAATGCGGACCAGGATCCAGGATTCGTACAGGTATGGATGGATTATTTCGATGCGATC
Organism: Hortiboletus flavorubellus; assembly: GCA_038093115.1. Taxonomy (NCBI): domain Eukaryota; kingdom Fungi; phylum Basidiomycota; class Agaricomycetes; order Boletales; family Boletaceae; genus Hortiboletus; species Hortiboletus flavorubellus. The sequence goes on from JBBPRR010000305.1 coordinate 8,964, forward strand.
TGTCCGTGGACGGTCGGGCGGTACGGAAACGAAGAAGAGGCGATTCGGTGGGGCCGAGAACGTGTCGGGGCGGACACCGAGTATCTCAACAAGCTGCACGCAGAAGGCGGACGAAGGGTGGACTACGTTCTGGTCGTGTTATCTAGGGGGAGCGTCAGTCCTTTTCGTCCCCCGCGTTTCGTCGTTGATCATGGATTGTTGACGTATGCTTAGGGATTTAACCCCTCGGAAGGCAAATGGTATGGAGGACATTCGGCGAAACGGGGGTCGTTTTTGTGGCGACAGATTTACAATGCGCGTCGTGCGGGCGTACGCACCATCTATGGCACCATGTAGGACGAGTGCGTGTTTCCACGTCATTGCAGCTCACATCTTAGACGCCTGCTCTAGGTACGACGGAGGCACGGCATGCCGGTCCACCCGTCGTACCGGTTTGTAGCGCTGGACGTGGACAGATACGGCCTCCCCTTGGATTGGTACATGTGTACCATCAGGTTTGTAGCCGAGGGGTTCCACGGCCAACGTACGCTGCTCGACACGTTTCCAGTCAAAGAGTTTTGGAGTACGTGACCGTGCTGCGACGGTGGACGCGAGAATGAGGCAGGCGTCGAGGTCACGCGTGCGTTTAGGGAATGAATGGAAGGTCGCAGAGGGCAACGACGTGCCACCACCGTACAGTCTCAGGGACACGCCAGAGCCACAGGGCGTGCCACTTCATCGACCTCACCGAATTCGGTGAACCCTAAGGCCAACGACCAGAGGGGACCGTTTCCAGTTACCATCGGGCAATTTGCTGTAGGGGTAGCGTTCGTCCCTAGCTTTCTCAGGCTTGAAACCGCACGCCCTAACCTGCCCCCCTTATCCGCCTCCGAGAAGAGTGCCTGATGGACAGGCAAGTGGACTGACAGCCCGAGCAGCCCTCCTTGCACACGAATCACATATGGCCGTGGCCCTTACACAGGCCCCTGATTCCTCCAGGCCCAAGCTGTGGAGTCTGGGCTTATTGGTGTGTACAAACCTTAAGTAATCCATCGGTCATTTACGATTATCAACAAGGCACTGGCAAGATCATGGCTGCTGCAATTGTGCAAGTGTGGGCCTGCACATGGTCACATTCACACGAATGTGCCCACTGCTTGCAGTCACCTCGCTCACCCAGCCATGAGTGTGCCCCACTGCCTGCACCTCACCCGCTTGCAACTACCTCCGAGTTGCTCATCCCGCCACGAGTACACCCGTACCTTGCCCTCACGTAGACCCACTGGCACCCACCCCTTGTTGCCCTCACTCGCTGTCATAGTTCCGGTGAGTGTGGGGATATCCTTGAATTCAAGGTTCTCCAATGTGACCCATACTTTGCACCGCACCTACTGTTGTCCAAAAATATGACTGCACGCTTATACAACCTGCATGACCTATTCATGATACTTGCCTGCCCTGTTAAGCAAGTGCTTGAGGATGTGTGTGCACATAGACATAATTGTTTGCATTCACACACATGCTCTGGCCTGCTTACTTACCCCTGGCCCTGGGCCCTTGCCAGGGCTACCAGGCCCAGTTTGTGTGGCCCAGGCCCCTCCATGCCAAGCCTGTCCATCACTACATTTAGCTTGTTTTGATGATTTATTAAGTCTCTCTCCTCTCTTCATGACTTTAAAAGACAGTCCTTCCTTCCCTCATTCTGCATCTACAAAGCATTCCCCCTGCTACAGTGTTCTCCTGTCAATCCTCACAGCTCTGAGTCACATAAAATGCCATGTATGTCTTGCCCCTGCTCCAAAGGTTTGATGCCATAAGAATCCATTGCTCACTACAGATCTCTCTACTGACCACCACATTGTTCTTTGCCATGGATTCCTGGGTTTTGCCAGCATTGCTGGGATCAATTACTTTAATGGTGTCAAGTCAGACTTGGAACACCGAGGCTGCAGAGTAATCACACCACAGGTCAGCATGACAGGCAGTATTGAGGAGAGGGCCCAGCAGCTTGATTTGGAAATTGTCAAGTTGCTTAACCTTCCTTCTCAGTCTGCTTCAACTGACAAACCCAGTATCCACCTCATTTGTGAGTCATCTCCTTTGTTTTCATACAACAAGTTATTCTTGATGTCTTGTTGAGGCCATAGTATGGGTGGTCTTGATGCCAGATGCCTGGTGCACTTTTCAGAACTCAGGTACAAGGTGTTATCCATCACCACAGTATCAACACCCCACCATGGAACTCCCATTGCTTCATGGCCAGGTAAGTGGCAATATACATCACCTTCAGTATTTCCATTGAGTCCATGATATCTTACATGTTGCAGTTGAAATGCTGCTTGATCACTTATCAGGGTCTGGAAGGGGTATGAAGGATATGACACCAGAGCACATGGCAAACTTCAATAACCATTACAAAGATGTCCCTGAAATCCATTATTTCAGTATCACATCCAAGTTTGATCCACAGTTTGATCACATTTTATGGTATGTTATCCTACCTTCTTTTTATGTAATTAGTGGCTCATGGGAATGGATGGTAGGGCTTCTCATGGACTCATTAAGAAAGGTGGCAGGCATTCCAAATATCCTAAGGCTTTTGGAGACAATGATGGAATAGTGGCTGTTAGCTCTGCAATCTGGGTATGTGGTGACTAATTTTGAAATATCCTTGTTTTGCTTAACACTTGGAGTAGGGTGATTTCCTTGGTGTTTTAAATGAAGAGACTAGCCATTTTGGTGTTGTATGTTTCCCATTAATTCTTGTTGTGTATCTCTCATCAATAAATTCCCTGCTAGATTGGGTGGGGATTCCTTGGTGAAGCAGCAGGTGACTCAAACTATGATGTCAAAGGCTTGTATTGCTTGCTTGTGGACAATGTTTCCAGGAAGGTTGAAGGCAAAGTAGCAGCAGCACTGTAGCATTGGTATGATGGGTATCACATTTTCCTAATCTTGTTTTCTCCTGAAGTAGGTACTAACAGCCATTCCTTGTCTGTGTTATGGTGTATAGTTGTTCAGTATATGCATATTTATCAGCTCTTTACAAATTGCACAAGCATGCCATCAGCAAATCACTTTATGTAAGCTTTATGATACTTTTGTAGTATGTTACTAGTTTCAAAGTGGAACCCACAGTGCTTTATAACTTGACTTACTAGAATGAAAACAGAGTAAAAACAATGTGGGGGCTATAGGACATGCTCAAGAGGGAGCAGCAGTGCAGGGGCATTCATCAGGGGTAGCATTGTCATTGTTGTCACCATTGTTGTGCATGTTATGGTAGTGGTTTCTGTGGTGTGGTGGTATCACCAATACCATTGCTGTTACAGAAATCCCCTGGGTCTCCAAGGAGACAGAGTGAGAGCTCTTCTCACTCCTTGGTGATTGGTACCAACCAGATCCTATTGAGTCTTTTTCTTCTTCTGTTTTGTATGATCTTTCCTTTGGCTTCTTTTAGAACATGGTGCTCTGCTGCTTATCATGCTTTGTCAGCATATTTCACTTCTTTGTTTCTTTCTATTGTTTTATTCTGTTCTGTTCTTGATTCTATTCCCTTTGGACATTCCCTTCTAGAACATATCAGGCTCCTTACATATGCCAACCTCCCAACACTCACTTCTAGTTTATTCTTCTTTACTCCCTCCTACCTCTCTCCTTGCTTGGACAAGCTCAGCATCTTCCAAGCAAACCCCAGTCTACTGCCCATTAACTTCTCTTCCTCTTCCATCTGTTTTGGCTTCTCCCATTATTCCTTCCCATCCACTTTCTCCCTGTGACTATGGTTGTGACAATGACAATGACAACATGTCAGATGTAAATAACCAATCACTTGACTTAAAGGCTGATCTTCTGGATGACTTCTTTGAAGAGGCAGAAGACATGCAGTGTTGGCTCCTCACCATGGCAGGGTACTTCAAGGTTCATGGTATCCAATACAATGATATCACTAGAATACATATATACATAATAGATGCTTGAGTGTTCTTCTCCCAAAGATCAGTCCTGTATAATGTATTGATATTGGTTGTTGGTATAATGCTTTCCATTGAATGATGAAGTCATTAGTGGGAAAATCTCTTTGATAACATTTGACTATGTAATTGGATACATGCCCAGTCCTTCTAATTGGTGCTCTAAAAGAGCCCTTTCGATTTTTCAACAAGGGTGGTCCAATCAAAGAGTTTTTTTTGTGTGAGCCTTGTTTGGATGAAGCTGCACACCTTGGATCCTTTTAGTCATGAGAGGGCAGTGACTACTGCCTCATGGAAATTGAAAGTGATAGTGCCTGAGTTCACAGAGAGTCAAACTTTCATCTTGGTCTACCATTTCTCAAACTTTGCTTTTGGCCTATTGTACTCTTCTGGGTTTGTGAACACTTCAACTTTATATAATGATCCTCCTGCTACTGCTGCTGCTCCTCCAGCCCCTGCAGCTGAAAGGGTGATTACCTCAGTGGTGAGGTTGTTGTTGTTTTGTTTTAGTGGTCAGATTTCTTGTATCAGTGATTCTTTTATTGAATTCTTGGAGGATTGCTGTGATGTTGTCTTTCCACAAGATAGTTCCATTAGCAGGAATATGATTAATTTCGACTGATATAATGATGGAAATATGGAAGAGGGTTCTCTACTTGGAATGGTAGCATTCTGGTTTGTGTAGAGACTTAGGGTCTCGTAATTTAATGTATGTGAAGTCTGCAGGTTCTTTTCCTTTGGCCCTGCAGATTTGTAGATAAACTTTTCACTTCTTAACTAGCTTCTTAACTTCTGATCTTACTTCCTCTAATTCTTTGTCATGTTCTTTCCTCTTGTGGATTGCTTTCACAATTGATGGGAGAGTGAAGGGACTTAGGGGTGACAATGGCTTATCTCCTGATTGCAGTTTATCAGAGGCAAGTTACAGTGTGAAAAGTCCTTTTATGGGCAGGTGAGTGTGGACAGATAAGTTTATATCTAAATAGAAGAACATGAGGTCATTCAAATTGATGAAATGATTGTCTGCCAGTGAGTACTGGGATATTTTCATGGTGAATGAGTCATCTGGGCCATCCAATCTTACTGGAGTTGCTATTGCTACTGCTTGGTTGATTTCTTTGTCTAAAGTGAAGCAGAAGTTTGATGGTCATAAGTCTACTTTCAAAAGTCTTAAGAACTGTATAGTGATGCTCAATGATCATTATTGTGATGAAGGCAATGTTGGAGTTTTTTCCATGCCCTATAGGTCTACCAATTCCACTGGCAAGGCTATATGCTCTAATGTGTCTGCTACTTCATCAGTACTTGACTCAACTACTTCATACAATGAGTTAGATGGGCCAGCTTGACTCAAAGTGGAAGGAAAAAAGTAAAGGGAATGGTGGAGGATGATTAGAACTAGCTCTACCATAAGCTAGGTGTGAGCAATCCTTTGAGAGGATGCACTTGTACATATGAAACTAGTTGTATTGGTGGTTGGCAAGGTAAGGATAGAAATATAAGAGTCTGGTTCTAGTGAAACAACCCTAGAAGTGTAGCTTTCCTTAGGTTAGAGAAAGAGTATAAAGAAGGGCTGGTCAGGGTTAAAAGTCTTTCTTATACATAATGCTTAAGAGGTAAACACCAAGAGAACCAGACTGGAGTTCTCTGATGTTGACATCAAGCCTTAAATACCTACTGGAGGTATGTATATGTTATGGTCTTATTTAATGATTTGAGAATGAAAGGGAAAAGGGCATTGTTACAATCGACAATCTTATCTTATATCTAATCTTGATTCCCATCTGCCCTTATCTCGTGCGTCATAGTCGTCTCTCTTTCTTCACTCTGTTCCACGTATGAGACTTCTCATCTTTCCCGTTTCACATTATGTTTCATTTCCGTCCCTTCTTATGTTTCACAGAAGTGTTTGATCACGCTTGTATTCCATTCCTTGATACACGCATTTCACTTGTGTTACGCTTCTCTTCCATTCTGCCACACTGCATGTTGGCCTCATGTGTTTCACTTCTGTTTCACCCTATGCCCTTTTCCCCTTTTGTTCCTGGATCGTTAGATACGGTCACAACATGTACATACCTCTAGTAGGTACTTAAGGCTTGATGTCAGTGCCAGAGAACTCCAGTCTAGTTCTCTTGGTGTTTTTCCCTAAAGTATTATAAGAAGGACTCTATTGGTCTGACAAGCCTCTTCTCTTTACACCTTAAGTCTACGGCTATCTTTTGGCAACCTAAGGGAGCTACGCTCTAGGGTTGTTTCAGGCATAGGGTGAAACAGCAGTGAAACATATGAGGATCACACACAGTGTGGCAGAATGGAAACAAAGTGTGAAACAGTTGTGAAATGCATATATCAAGGAATGAAAGAGAAGCATAATCAAATGCTTCTGTGAGATGGTGAAACATATGAATATAAAATGGGAAAGACAAGAAGACTTGTATCACAAAACAGAGATGAGGAGACTATGTGCATGAGTTAGGGGTAAGGCAAATGAGATAAAAGATAAGATTGTCTGTTGGTATGTGTAGAAAACATTAAGTTCAATGAACATAGGGGTATGGGAATATACCAATCATTTTACTGGTATCCTGCCAAAACAGGTGCCACCACTCATCAACATGTTGTCTTATCCATCATCTCTGATGAGGATATTATATAATATTTTTCTGGAGGTTGAGATTGGCTGGGCGCTGTTGCAAGAGTTAGTTTTTATTGTAGCTGGGCTGCTGTTACACATAGTGAAATAGATCTTACAGTGAGGTGCAAAACTGTTGCAATACCTAACCCCAAACCAGGGCACAAAGGGCCTCGCAATCACTTGTGGGAATTTCACTTTGCTTTGGTGGGAACAAATAAAGTACAAACCATTAGCTACAACCTTGTCCCCAGGGTCATGTGATTTTGCTTACATACTGCAAAGATACATCTATTTCAAAACATTAATACCATTGCAATAGTATTACATCTTTTGCTCATTACATTGAAATCAAGTGTTATTTGGTTATGTTTGGTCATACAAACAAACATACACATGTCTGAGTTTAAAATAGTTCACATGCATCTTTGTTTCCAATCACAACCATCATGAGAACCATCACTCCTACTCAAAAACAAACTATCCTTTCTATGCTTGATGCTGGCCAATCTGCTTACTCTATTGCATTCACTACTGGTCTTAATGTGTCTACCATATCCAAATTACACTCCAAAGAGTGCCCTGAGCTCCAAAAAGCTACTGGAGGTTGTCCATCCAAGCTTTTCTCTGCCAATATCCAGCATGCCATTCATTTCATCTTCTCTGAAAAAGCAGAGAATGCTGTTCAGGTGACCAAGGCACTCACCAATATAGTAAACCAGCCTCTCTCTACCTCCACAGTGCACAGACAGTTGAGGAAAACAGGTATGAAAGCTGTGGTCAAGTTCAAACGGCCTGTTTTTTCAACCAAGCATCGTAAGGCTCGTCTAGACTTTGCTTATGCTCATAAAAATTGGACTCTGGAGAACTGGAAGAAGGTAGTATGGTCTGATGAGACCAAAATAAATCACTTATGGTCAGATGGGCACAAGTGGGTGTGGAAAAAGGTAGGGAAAGGGCTAAGTGATAGGCTGGTGGGAGGTATAGTGAAGTTTGGAGGAGGTTCTTTGATGATGTGGGGCTGTATGATTTAGCAGGGAGTTGGCTATGCTACCAAGATTGATGGTAGGATGAATGGGAACCTTTACCTTCAGATTTTGAAGGATGAACTGCTCAATTCTTTGCAGTTTTATGGTCTTGATTCTTTTAACATTATTTTTCAGCAGGACAATGACCTCAAATATACTTGCAAGAAGGTAAAGGATTGGCTTCAGGAGCAGGATTTTCATACTATGGTATGGCCTGCACAATCTCCTGACCTCAACTCCATTAAGCACCTCTAGGGTTATTTCAAAAGAAAACTAGCAGATTATGATTTCTTTATTAAAGGGCTTTATGAATTGTGGGAGAGAGTTTAGGTTGATTGGGAGGGGATAGCAGTTGAAGAGTGTCAGAAGTTGATAAAGAGCATGCCTAGAAGGATTGAAGCAGTTATCAAGGCAAAGGGAGGCTATACCAAGCACTAATATACCCTGGAAAGCAAAAGGTGCAAAACTGTTGCAATGGTATTGATGTTTTGAAATGAATGTATCTTTGCAATATGTAAGCAAAATTACATGACCCTGGGGACAAGGTTGAAGCTAAGGGTCTGTACTTTATTTGTTCCCACCAAAGCAAAGTAAAATTCCCACAAGTGATTGTGGGGCGCTTTGTCCCCCAGTTTGGGGTTAGGCATTGCAATAGTTTTGCATCTCACTGTATACTCATTCTATTTATTGTTATGTACATGGCTCACTCCTTAGACATCTCCACTATCACCTTCAATACTTGTAAGCCTTTCTACCACCCTTAGTGTCACTCTTTGTTTCCATCCAACCATGCATACTCCCTGCATTCCCTTCTGGATGATATACTCCCCTCTATCTTTTTTCTGCACTGTATTACCTCCCCTTTTCTCTCATCTATACCACATATTCCAGAAACCAGACACTTGGATTAACAATGCTGCATGCCCATAGATTCTATGTGAAGATGTCTTGCTGTTCTTGCATGCAATAGTGACATGGCTTCAAAAGCAGTCCAAGGTGCTTATGACCAGTGTATACATATGATGACTAGCCTGGTACTTGCTCACAAGTCACTGAAGAGCATTGTATCTATATCACTGCATGGCACTCCTCTATTTTGTGCCCACACTGCATGCATGCATACATAATGAATAGTATATCTTTTGGACAAAATAATCAAAAGACCTACATATAACCATCACCAACCACATTATCTTACTTATCATCAAAGCAACTATCACCCATTGTCTTTTTCTCTTGTCCTCCTCCACCTTCTCTTTTAGATTGCCATCCTTTTCAGATGTGATTCATTCTCCACAGAGCTCTGCCTGCCAGCAGCAATACTATATGGTATCAATATCTTTGTACAGGTATCAGATTGCTTACAATGTTTGAGTTGACTGATCATAGTCTGAGGATACCATATACTACATTACATGTTTTTGAATACAAGTCCAAGTAAAAGGTAAAAAAATCAAACATCTACTCAATCATAACAAAAGATCTATTCTGGAAACCTTGATACTCCAATGATCTGCACCCAGCTTACAAAGGCATGATGTCCATTACAGACTGCATTATCTTGCTTACCATTGGCAATTCTCATCCATTGTCTCTTTCTCCTGTTCTCTCTCAGCTTCTTTCTGTGGTTGTGATTGTTTTATTCCTCCACATGTTCTTTCTTTTTCCTTCTTTTTCTTTCTTCCACCTCCAGCCCACCCCTGCCATGCATGTCCATTCCATTCTCCCCTTTCTCCTGCTTTCCAATCAAATATGTCAAATATTTGAGGCCATGCTTGACCATGGACACCTGTGTGATATGTATTGGTGGCACAGTGAACCACAATACCTTGTTCATTTGTAGTAAACAATCAAAGTAAACAGCCGGGGGTATATGCATCAGCACTTGTATTCATGACAGCAACCACAAATTAAATTGAAATTGAAGAAAACAAATGAGAAGGGAAAGAGAAAAAGAACTATGATAATACACAACTTGTCTTGGATGACAACTTGCCTATGATCAGTGGAATGTCCAATGTTCCATGGTCATCAACATACTTTGGTCTTTTGTGTTGCTGCTGACCTGCACCAAATTGTTTGGATATATAATCATTGAAATATATCATACATGTATAGTATGAGATGTTAGATATTTGACCTAAGATTTGAGTTTTCACAATATTCACACGGTTAAAATACTTAGATAATTGTGAGACATATAGACCCTAGGGTCCAGTATATACCTCTATTTTTTCTTATTTGTTTACTTCCAGGTTGTGGAGAATCAAAATAATTTCTCCCAACATAGTTGTATTACAACCTATAAGTATATACATAGCAAACTATTTCTTTAATATCTCTTTTACTTAGCCAAGTGTCAGAGAAATAAATAGAGCATGTGACCTTGCACAGCACAAGTTATTGTGGAGCCAGAGGCTATTTTTAGCTCATGTCCAGTTATTTCCTAACAGGATGAGTTAATGTGAGTTAGAATGAGTTAGCATAAGTTATATTTTAGCACAGCCACATGTAGATTACTATAAAAGGAGCACATTTCAACACCAAACAAGAAGATCAAAAAAAGGTCTAATAGATCAAGAGATCTCAAGTAGGAAGTTCTCTTGAGAACATCTCTTTACAAATAGATAGAAAGGCTGTGTAGAGTAGCTCCCATACTATAAATAGAGCTACTTGGATTCATAGTTAGGAGTATATTGAATCCTTTACTATAAGGGATAGTTAGGACACCTTTAAAAAGAAAATCTTAGAGTGGGCAACTAAAGGGAATAAATTCCTAGCTAGTAGGGTGACCTAATAGTTTATTAGCACCTTGAAAAAGGAGTATTTCTGATCCATAAGCTAATTGCCAACTCCTTAGTGCATAATAGAATCAATTTCAGATAAGCTATTCTGTGTGACTAAGTGACATCTGTGAATCACTAGCAAGATTAAGCATTTTGACAAAGTCAACTTTTTGACACCTAGATGTAATATTCCTAGGTCAAGCTTATTGATTCTACATATCCAATTGAGCCTTCCTAGTTGATTAGAAGCCTATTGGAAGTCATTTTAGGAAAGTAACACTAGTCATCATGAACTACCTTTCTAGCAACTGAAGAGCTACCTAGACCATTTCCTACTGAATACAAGTATACTAAGTACACCACCTCTACTGAAAGCCAGACTAGTGATAGTATTACTGGTAGAAATCCCCCTCAACCTTATTAAAGATTGATGAACAAACCACACACCTCATAATAAACTCTTTTCTACAAGTTGAAACTTATTTTTTAGTTGCAATTTTCTCAGGAAAGAGTGTTCTCTTCACCTCATTTCAGGTTTGCTATCCATGGAGATAGGATTAGTTGTCTGATGAAATATTTATTAGCATTTAATTGATCTTATCTAAATGGAAGACACTTCTTCTGCATTCTTTTTTTATCCCAGGTTATTCCTGAACCATGTGTAAATAGACATTCCATATGCATGTGCATCCAAAGATATTGCTTGGCTGCCCTAATTTCTGGTTCACTCAAGTTAAGCTTGCAGATGTATTGGATTTTAATTCAGACCTCAAGGCTCAAATGCATTTCTATGACTAACCATTTGTAACTTTAAAAGACTTTCCTCAAAAGCATTCATAATACCTTCCCTTGTTACAGTGCTCTCTTTCAATCATCACAGCTCCACTAGCATTAGCAAACAAGCACTCAGCTGGATGAGGTTGGATAGACTGGACCAGAATAGGACAGAGTTCTAGTACTCCCAGCTCTTCTAGAAAGGTTTCCAACTGTTCTATCCAGTACCCCTATATATTATTCCAAACTATCCTAGACTGTCACAAACCATCCCAATGTCTATGAAATTATTGACAACCTTTTAATATTATTAGTAGTAATCGACAAGTTGCATTCAAACCACACTAGTCATGAGAGAAAAACATAGTATATTGTGCACTAATAAATATATAACAATCAAGCTAATCCTAATTCTAATCCTAACTATTCTTATCTACATCCTCATTCTAACCCTCATTTTCTTCCTAAGCTTCATCCTTATCCTTATCCTTATCCTCATTCTAATTCTTATCTTTTCCCAATCCTCATCCTATAGAAATATAATCAAAAGTGTACCAAAGTATATTAAAAATGTAAACAAAAGTGTATCCAAAGTGTGCCAAAAGTGTATCAAAAGTGTAGTTACAAGTGTACCAGGAGTGTACCAAAAAAAATATGAAAGTATAGTCAAAAGTGTACAAAAAGTGTACAAAAAGTGTATGAAAAAAGTGTACAAAAGTGTAGTCAAAAGTGTAGCAAACACATGTAGTCAAAAGTGTAGCAAATGTTGCATATTTTTGGTAATCACACAGTGTAGCCAAAGAGTAGTAAACATTGTAGTGGCTAGAATGTAGCAAAAGTGTAAACAAAGTGTAGTAAATAATGATATGGACAAAGTGTAGAAGTGTAGCATTTTGTGGCACATTTTTACTAATTAAAATGTATAGAAAGTGTAGCAAACAATGTAACTAAGCCAGGGCATGGCCATTTGATTTTGTCTATACTTTGCTATGCTCTAGCCACTACATTGTTTGCTACAATTTGCCTACACTTTGATTATCAAAAATGCACCACATTTGCTACACTCCAGCCACCATATCATTTACTACACTTTGTCTACACTTTGATTATCAAAAAATATACCACATTTGCTACACTTTGTTTACACTTTGGTTACACTCCAGCCACTACATTATTTGTTACACTTTGTCTACATTTTAACTACTAAAAATGTGCCACAATTACTATAACTTTGGTACACTTTTTACTACATTTTCTGATATACTTTGGTACACTTTTTGATAGATTTTGGTAGATTTTTCTACACCTTTGCTACACTTTGATTAGAATTAGGATCAAAACAAGAAGATACATTTTACTAATCAATTTGCTATAATTAGACATTCTGGGATATCTGTCAAAATCTGTTGAATCTAAAATATGTTTTTTATTCTGAAATAAAAACCATTATAATAATTACTATAATTATGTAATCATATATAGTCATAACATAATTGTTATATAATCATATTTAGTTACATCACAATTTTATCTTGATTAGTCATCACTGTGATAGTCTGTGACATGCTGGATAGACCTGTCACAATCTGAAGTATGCTGGAGACTCTGTGGTCACAACTATGAGTGAGGGTTAGTTTGCTGATGTAGCAATGCCATGTACATCTTGTCACTGCTCCAAAAATTTGATATCATATGAACTCACTACTCACCTGGACAAATATCTTTACTAACCACTGAATTGTCCTTTGTCATGGATTCCTGGACACTGATGACATTGCAGGTATCAACTATTTCAGAGGTGTTAGGGAAGACTTGGAGAGCCAAGGTTGCAAGGTTATTGTGACAAAGGTTAGTATGGCAAGGAATATTAAGGAAAGAGCCAAGCAGCTCAACTCACAAATCAATGAGTTTCCTGAGCTTTATTCTGCTTCAACCACTAACAAGCTCAATGTCCATCTCATCTATAAGTCATCTTATTTGTTACATACAAGCCCTAATGTCCTACTAGATCAGGCCACAATATAGGTGGCCTTGATGTTAGATGTGTGATGTATTTTTCAAGATACAGGTACAATGTGTTGACCATCACCAGTGATCACAGTATCAACACCTTACCATGGAACACCTCTTGGCACTGCAATGTCCAACAGTTTGCCAGGTGAGTGCAATACACATCCTATCAGTGTTTCTACTGAATTCATGGTTCTTAGGTATTGTTGGTAGGGCTACCCAAGTCCTGTTCAGCCTGCTAGTGTTGTGATATGACACCAAAGTATCTAACAAGCTTCAATGCTTGTTATCAAAATGTTGAGGGGATGAAGTATTATAGTAATACATCCAAGTTTGACTCCTGGATCAACCACATCTTTTAGTATGTCTCCCTTCTTTTTCTGTAAACTAGCAGCTCATCATAATAAAGGGTGCTTGCAGTGCCTCTCATAGATTAATCAAGAAAGGAGGCAGGAACTCTGAACTTTATCCTAAGGCTTATAGAGACAATGATGAAATGGTCTCTGTCAACTCTGCAACATAAGTATGTGATCAGGTTTCAGAATATTTCTCCTTTGCTTAACACTTGGACTTTAGGGCAAGTCTCTTGGAGTTTTAACTAAAGAGACCAGCCATTTGGATGTTACATGTTTTTCATTTGTTTTCTTCCTGTATCTCTTACTAATAATGAATTTCCTACTAGCTTGGGTGGGTAATCCTTGATATTGCAGCAGGTGACTCAAACTGCAATGCAAAAAGTTTATATCACTGACTTGTAGATAATATTACTAGAAATGTTGAATCTGAAGGATGATTGTGACAGGTATTCTTAATGATAGCATGCTGAATGGGTCTTTCTTTTCAAATCATACAATTACTTTATCGAACTTTGTGGAAACTTTACAACACTTTGTAGTCATGCATACAAAGTAATCTACCCCTTTTAAAGTAGATTCCACATCTTTCAAAATGTTTTACAGCTACTTTACAGTCACCTTCAAGTTCACACTTTACCATTTGTGTACTTTACAGCTTGACCTACTAGAATAAAAATGAAACACAATATTATTGTGAAAATGAGAGTAAAACAAGGCAGGGGCTATGGAACATACTTGGGAGGGGAGTTGAACAGGACAGTAGTGCAGGGGTATTGTATCAGTGATAGTTGCATCATTATTATTGTCACACTGTGGTGTATTGACAACTGGGGCACTATTATCACTATTGTTATGCATGTTACATCATATTGTTGTAATGGCAGTAAAGAACAACAAACCTCCTTACAGAGGTAATGTATGTGAGTCTGTGGATGTGATAGGCTTGACCCAGGAGGTTTGTAGGTAGAAATGGTGGTCAGAAAGGAAGTTCACTTGAAGTCTGGAGTATGAAAAACGAAGTCCAGAGGTAGACTGAGCTAGTCCAGGTATAGGAGTAGTGTAGACAGTGATGGTCTGGAAGTCCAGAATGGTGGAAACAGTGACAAGTGGTAATGGGAAGTGATGAGGACAAAGTGTGTGCATTTGTGCATGCATTAAACAGGAGATCAGAAGATCAGAAGATGTATTTCCTGTGGAATACTACACACTTCATATGTAATCCATAGAATTTCAGAAACAAGTGTTTAAACTCTAAGAAAAAGAAAAGGGGGATGTAATAATGTCATAAAGTGAAGATAGTAACATATGAAAGTATCAAATGAATATAACTAATAAGCAGATATGACAAGATGATCAAATGGCAGGAGATAATGTTAGTCCAGAGAAAAGTGGACTAAATAGTCCAGACCATGGTAGTCCTACATAGAACTAATCCAGGACTAATGTCAGACTAACAGGACTTGAAGCAGACTTGAAGCAGAGTAATAGGAATGTGAATAGGAGTCATCAGAATGTCATGGGTGAGGGATATACCACCATAGAGACCAATAGATCTCTTGATCTGTAGGGCACCCAAATACTAGGTGGATTCATGGGTAGTCAGAGAGGGCTCTGATTGGCCCTGACTCATGTTCTAAATACATCTGGAATTGGCCCAACCACTCTGTGGAGTTTAAAATTTAATGTCTGTACAATGAACACAAACATGCAAGTCTACAAGGCTGTAGGCCACCCACTCTATCCCATCAACCTCATTATGAATGCTGATAACCCCCACAGATGCCACCCAGCTCCCCCTATACCCACCCCCAACCCACTTCGGGACTATGGTCAAGGCTCCAGGGGTGGTGCACACCAGCAGTGCCATGTTCAACAAGACCTGACTGTCATTACTCCCCCACCTTCCAAAACCTCCCAGCCCAACAAATTTACTATTATTTGGTCCATTGACCAAATGGATACCCTTGTCGCCTGGTTCAAGTCACACGCCACCGACTGCAACATTCTTTTTTCCCAGAACAAAGTGGACCGCCCCGAAAATCTGGAGAAGTCATCCAGCAAGGACAAAACCGCCATCTGTGCAGTTGTTGCACACCTTATCTTTAGTCAGGATCTGGAGTGGCAGGACTGGTTCATTTCCATACCCAAGAAATTCATGATATTGGTCACAAACCGCATCAGCTAGTAAGTCCCTCCAACCAAATTCATTTCACTTTATAACTAACCACATCCAGCCTCCATAAAACGTTCATCTCCCATTACTGTTCCCTCCATAAAACAGGGAAAGGTGTCCAAGCCAACGTGGATGCAGCAAATATCCATGTCGCAATTCTCAAGGACTTCCCCTGGTACAACAACCTTTATGCCATCTGGAACGGTATTCCAAACTTCACCACCAAGCTTACAAACTCACAACCTGGCAAGTCCCACAGCACAGACTTCCTCAAGCTTATCGCCCCTGCCAAGAAAACCATCCCTGTCAACCAGCAAATGCCCTCTTTGGCCACACAAGTTGCACATACCACAGACAGCATGCCACACCCCACTGCTGTCCCACCTGATAAAGATATCAACATGTGGGATGGAGCTGGACAAGAGTGTAGGGATGGATGAGGAGGAGGTCGTGCCCTCCAAGGTTGTCAACCAAGGAGGTGCACAGAAAGGAAAGTGTAAGGTATGCGTACTAGTTCCCTTACTAAAAAATGCTAACGTTTTCAGGCTGTCAAGCCCCTCAACTCACTCGGACCGGATTTTGATTTTGACTTTGACAATCCCCCGGAAGAACAAGCGCCAAATCATCACACCCGCGAAGCTGGTTTCCAACTCATGGCGATCAAGGCCAGCATAATCAGACAACAATCTCATCAACCATTGGTGTTCCCCACCCCCTCTCCTCATTCCTTTACCCCATTCCGTGATGCTCGCCCTTCAGCATCTTGTGCTCCATCACAAGCAAGCAGATCACACACCCACATTATCTCTCCAATATCATCTGGCGCAATGTTCAATTCATCCGGCAACAGCAAAAGTAAACGCATCCACCTGGATTTGAATAAAACCATGTCGCAGCTGACTGCTGAGTCAGCCCCTGGGTCTGATGGCATCGGCTCTCACCGCCTCGCCATTTCGATGGAGAAAAATCATCGCCTTGCAATGAAGATGAAACATATTGACAATCAATGAAACCTCCAATTCCAACGGGACAAGATGCAGTATGAGAACACAAACATGCAAGCGATCCATACCTGGGCCATGAAAAACAAAGAGGCAGAAATCCGCCTTGAGGAAGCAAAGGCATGCACTGTCATTGAGACTATGAAGGTGAAGCAGGCGGAGGCAGAAGTACTTCAGCTTTCGCTCATGATGAAAGGGATCATGCCCGATGCTAATGTGCCTCCTTGAGAACATTTTCCAATACTTGAACCTACATCCTGTTGTTACACACTTCTTTTTTCATGTAGTTTTTGTAACAATCCTAGTGTTGTCTTGCACAATGCTGAACCAGTTGCTTCATCAACATAAGACGAAATGTGTGACCTGGTCTTCCATCATTGATGTCCACTCCAGCCCCCTCAGGTTTCTCCTCAAGGCCTCCTTCCTGCCTTGCTCAAATCTCTGAAGCCTGCCTCTGTGCTGACTTTGGCCCATACCTTTGTTCCTCAAATCAAATGATCATGTTGTCCAGGATCATGCAACAAATAATTCAATTTGTGGCATAATCAAGGTTTTTTTGGAAGCCAATGGGAATTTGCAGCTTTTAAAGTGATTGAAAGCGGCCTTTGAGTGCACCAAATGTATGTTCCACCTGAACTTGAACCTAGATCCATAAACAAAAAGCAAAAGGCAAAAAATTACATAGGATTGAAATTATCTTGGATAAAAAATAGTTGAATGTTCTCTGCTCCCTATTCAGTGCTTGATTCCTTGGCTTTTTGAAGGGGGGAACAAGCCAAGTTGAAAGAGGATAAGCACTGTCACCCCATATCCACTGAGTAGATGTCATGCTGCTGATAAATTTTTGTTCCTTTGAATGCATATGAGTCATGTGAACTTTCTGGGTGGCCAAGTCCATAGTCCACAATCAGTAGATTGTGGGGCATGACAACTGCCTAAGATAATAAAAATCAAGAATATATCACAAAATTCTTTAAAGATATAAATCACATACCTAACAATTCAAGAAATAACTTGATTTTCGGTCAAAGAAGGTTTTCCCATAATATCCAGGCTTCTGAAACAGAGGGATAGAAGACCCATCCACTGCCAACCAGCCACCATGCCACTGTGGACATGTAACACTTCCAGCATATGCTTTGACATTTGTGTAGTCAGCAGATTCTGGATTTGTGGGAAATTGGATAAATGTATCATGTTTATCCAGGAGTGCAGCCATGACCTGGTTAGTACAGTTCACGACTGAGCCTTCACATACTCCTGCCCATAATGCAAGATCAGAGATGGAGACTGCATTACCATAGTGTCCAGCATGATTAAGAAAAATTGCAAGCTGGACAGTTACAGGGACCTGGAGGTTGGCTACAGATCGGCTGTGGAATATGGGATGGTTGATAATCTGATCCAGAATATCATCAAATATATCATGATCAACCCAAAGCTTCTTGCGAAATGCTTCAGGATGATCCTCACACTGTGCAAGCATATGAATTTGTGGTGCACACATAGGTGGTGCCAGAGGCTTGTGAAGCACACATGCTTGCAAAACCTCCTTTTCAAGTGCCGCAATAGCACCAACAAAGCGATTGTAGCAGCTAATAGGACTCATATTACTGTTATCAGAGTCCAATGAGGAATCAGAGTCATGTAACTCAGATTCTGAATTGAATAAAAGATCTGGAATGATGAGCAGGGGAGAGGAGGGAGAGATAGGAAATGGAATGAATCTAGGAAGGTCATCAGACTCAGAGCTATCAGAAGTATCAGCCTCTTCCTTAAACTGTTGTTCAAGGTCAGCCTTCCAGAGCTGGTTGGCTGTTTATGAGGCTGTGCAAATGCTGAGGAGGAGTTCTTGTCTCTTTGAGTGGCGGGGCATTATGGGCAGAAGGGGGAATCTGAGTAGTATCTACTGTGCCTGTCTTATAGTATATGTGAGCATATCTATTTTTGCTATCTAGCCGCAAGACGCCTTATCGTGAGAAACTTTGCAAGCATGCATCTTCAGCTAGGACTTTGCGTCAAACAACGTCCACACCTGGCCAAAGGACTAGCACATATCTAATCCTGTCTGCCTGTCTCCCCTGTCTTGAATTCAACTCCCTCAACCCAACCAACGTCATCGGTGAATACTCGTACACCCTGTCGGCCGTCTGCCTGTCTTGACTTCAACTCCCTCAGCCTGACCAACATCATCAGCAGGTACTCATACACCTCCTCTACCAACTACACCACCACATTCCCCAGTCATCCTCACATCCCTCCTGAAAACAGGACCTTCCTCCCTGCTGTCTACAACCTCAGCGTGGGAGAGCTTGTTTTCAATGGGCTCACATCTGGTGGGCGCTGTAAAGATGGTAAGAGGCCTGAAGGAGACTAGGAGGTGGAAACCACTAGTCCCGGGCCAGGAAAGGGGTAGGGGAGCGAGTATATTCGCCCCAAAAGGGACTCTGTAAAGCGGGTGAGTGAAAGATAGAAGTCCGGGGACTTACTCGACTAGTCCGACGCTAGTCCAGAGGATGTCCGGGGAAGATGCGGGGAGTCCGGGAGTCCGGAGAGAGATAGAAGACGACGGGGAAACGTTGAGTTCGTGGTGAGCGTTGACGGTGGACGGTGACGGTGACGGTACGG
>JBBPRR010000306.1:0-28152 GCA_038093115.1 Hortiboletus flavorubellus
ATCGTTAGATACGGTCACAACATGTACATACCTCTAGTAGGTACTTAAGGCTCGATGCCAGCGCCAGAGAACTCCAGTCTAGTTCTCTTGGTGTTTTCCCCTAAAGCACTATAAGAAGGACTCTTCTTTGGCCTGACAAGCCTCATCTCTTTTCGCCCCAAAGTCTACGGCTATCTTTTGGCAACCTAAGGGAGCTACGCTCTAGGGTTGTTTCACAAAGCATTTTTTGTATGTGATTGACGGTAGGTAAATTGTCCTCTTTTTTTATATCGTGCTGACTGTAGTAAAGGTATTCAGGTCTTCCCACACTCTCCCTACAACAGGGTATCCTACACTGTAGTGTGGTGGAAGGCTCATTCTGTATGAACAGCTTCATGGAATTTATCAGGTGACTTCTTGATAACATGCAATCTTTTCCTGCCCCCAATTTGATCATCATGATGGACAACTGCAGAATCCACAAGCACCCCGATATTCAAGCACTTATTGAATCAAGGTATCTATCCAATTCATTTGGTTTTTCGATGTAGTCATTACTTGAGCCCATGTAGGAGGATGCAATGTGAGTTTTTGCCACCATATTTGCCCGACCTAAATCTGATCGAACTTGTGTTCTCCGCTATGAAATACCACCTCCGTCATAATGGAGAGTATGCACGACTGGTGATAATGCAGTTGATGGAACAGGAAATCTACATCACACTGCTCAATGCGCTCTATATAATTACTCCTGAGGACTTGTATAGTTGGTTCGCACATTGTGGATATGTATGATAGTATCCTTTAGCTAGTTACAACCTTGCCAATACATATGATCTCTTGTTGTAAAATCTTTGTTGTGCTGTATGAGTAACATGCAAAACTTTATGTCACTACTTCATTCACTACCACAGTTGGTATCTGACTCCTTTGATAGCCAGCCGTGCTTAAGGCTGCATACAACCTCATAAAACATGAGGTAGCAAGTAGTCACTAGCAATAAATTCTGACCACTTGCCATGCCCATGGCTTGAGCTCAAACACCCTACTGTTGACTCCCTAGGGCATCTAGGAAATGCAAGAAATCTATTGCTCAGGCCTCTGATACTTCCCTTGTCCCTCCTGCTCCTGCTATGAAAGGTATTGCTTTGTTACCTGTGCAAATTCATTTTTTATTGACTCTATCATAGTAAAGAACGGAGCATGCTTGGGTTATTGTACACGGAAGATATGCTGCATTTTTGCTCCCGATGCTACCACATGCAACAAATGTATTCAGAGCGGATGTTCCAAGGAGTATATCGTTCAAGAAAGTCGCACCCGTTTGTGCAGCACCAGTCTCACTCCACCTTCCCATCCTTCAGATGACTCTAGGATACAAAAATACCCTTCAAAAACCGCTACCTCTAAAAAGAACATTCTCTTTAACAAACGGCAGGTCTCTAAGTCCACAGACATCAACCCCAATGTAAAACAGTATCATTGTGCCATCTCAGAAGACCCTAATACAACTTGGATCAGAGCTCATGTCATGCCAGTGACAGGCAATCTCACCATGATCTCTGAGCTCGATGAGCCAGATCCTGGCCTTGCCAGTGACAATGGTGATGTTCTCCCAGATCACGGCTTTGAGGAACTCACTGGGGAGATATTGAGCATTGTCACTGGCCATGGCAACAGCGCTATAGACTTTGATGAAGAGTGCCAGCCTGCAGAAGACAAAATGAGTAAAGACTTTGATTTTGATGGGATAGTGGGGACTACAGACAAGAAGTTTCAGTGATCGAGCCCAGAGATCGGCAGTGAAACAAATGATGACATGCGTGAGCTACTGCAGAAATATTCATACTAGAAGCCAACCATACAGCATGCGCCTACCAAACATATACTGTCACCTGTAAAACCTGTAGGCAAGAAGGGCAAGGCCGTATCAAAGCCAGCAGATTTGGAGCGCTATGATCCAGATACATGTGGTAAGTCATACCTGCAATATTCCACATGTACATGCATATTGACACATTTTGCGTGCACCAGTCTTCAAGATTCAATGCGCCGTTCAGTGACTACATGGATTAAAGTTGTCAAATATCCCCTTTCAGATATCATCAACCATTGATTACGATCAACTTCACATGACTGTTGCAAAGAAATTGGAGCGGTTTCCAGGACTCGTCAAGCTGCAATATCGGTTGGATTGCAAGACAAAAACTGCGTTCACTTCCCTACAATTGGATGAAAAGCTGGATTTTTTCATAGAAACAATGAGATCACTAATCGTCCCTCCACACCTTGCCAATGGAAAGGTATCAACCCAGCTGATGAAAGTGGTCACCGTTTACTTCGAGGATGTAGCCTTGGACAAGGATGCAGCTGCTCCAATGTCCACCAGCAATCATGGCAAAGTGGTATGTTGAATTGAGTTACTGAATTGAATTACCATATAGCAATTATTTATTCTTTTGTTAGCACACAAAGAGTGGCTCAGGATCTTAGACTATAGTGTTGTCCAAGCAGAAGTCCCCAAGCAATGAGATAGGAGATACAGATGTACAACAGAAGCATGTTGAAGAGCTTCAAAAGTGATGGACATGTGACATGTATTTGAAAGGATCCCAATCTCCTGTATATTACTACAGCCCTCCAGGGAGCACCATTTGCCAGGGTTTGAGCCATCAAAATATTGCATACTGGGCACTCCTAATTGTAAGCAATTCATTCTTTTATTGATATTCTTTTCTAATGATCTGCAATCTAGATGAAAAACAAAGCAACTGTAGATGTAAAACCCCCCTCCATTATTACTCAAGGGGTGACGCAGTGTACACGAAACATGGGTGGTAGTTCCATTGTTGATCAAGCAGCAGCGGCAGTGGTACAGAGTCCTAGTCCAGTGGTCACCGTTCAATTTATGTCACCATGGCCTGGGCCTGGAGGGCACCTATATCCTACGTTTATCCAACAGATGCCTTTTCAGCTGCATATGACACCAACATACCCACCATTGCCAAATCTCCAGCCAGCAGTCCCTCAGTCTCTCACACTGACTCCTGTATCCAATGGTCTTCATGCACTGTCACCGTTTATCCCAACTGTAATGTTGACACCCACCGACCCAGGGATAGAAGTTCCTGATATAATCTCTTGGTTCCAATCTCTTGAACAGCATGTGAAAAAACCCCACGTGGTGTCAAGCTTGAAGATCTTGGACCCGAGCTTGACGCAAAAGGATTTATCGATATCTCACAGCTTTCATGCGAGTACATATCAACCCAGGCGTTACAAGACATGCTAAAGATTGAGAAAGGAACTGCAATCCTCATTTTTCACCATGTGGATGCAGATTTGCAGGCCATACACTCTGGAACTCATCAGTAGTTTAGGGTAGTACTTCCATAGCATTGTTTGCCACTCAATATATTGGTTCACATATTGTGCATCCTCAAGAAGGAGCTACGATAGGATTGGATTACAAAACGAATGACTTTTCAAACATGATTGGAGCCCCTCCTGGACGATACTCAGATGATACAATAGAGTCGCTCAAAGTTCCAAATGTGGATCCAAATGTGAACTAAGTGAACTTCAAGTTTCAAGTGGGAGTGTGTGACAAAATGTGTCCAATATTCAAGCTCCGCTTCGCTTGCAACACCACGGTTGACTTTGAATTATAACCCTAACCCATATGGACTACAATTGGTCTTGTCTGGTCACGCGTGGCCATTTTGTCCTACCAAATCAACACCTTTGATGCTACCACGGTCCTGACGGGATCATATGGTCCCATCGAACCATGCCAGCACACATGGCACTACTAGTACCATGTGATACTGTAAATAGACCAGTACTAAATACAGGCTGTTCTAAATACATTCAGCCTGATATAAGGGCCAGCTGGCCAGCCTGACAACCCGATCAAAATGCCCTGCATTTTAGAGCGCCAAAAACTGCTTAATGCCCTTACCCAAGCCCAGGAGAAGCTAGGCACTCAACTTTATGTCGAAATACTACTTAATACAATAAACACTGAATCTCCAGTCACTTCCTCCACAAATTCTACTGGCAGCTCATCTCATACCTCTGACTCCTACTCTAAGACAATACAATCCCACTCTGATATCACTGAATACCACTCTTATACCACTAAATCAAGCGCAATTAAGGACATTCCAGTGCAAGACCTTGTTTTAAACTTCTATAAATTGATTGTAGCACAAGAAGATGAAGTTAGACTGGCACAGGTTCTTCAGGCCCAGCGTTCCCATTCTACCCAGATTCCACAGCTCCAACTTCTTGATATGTGGAAATTGGATAATCCTAGACTCTTTCAGCCCAAGCTTAGAGTGTCATACGAGGTCTTTGTTAAGATTGTTGACCTCATTCAGGATCACTGTATCTTTCACAACAGTTCCAACAATTCACAGCTTCCTGTTCAAATCCAGCTGGCAATCTTGTTGAATGCTGCTGGACATTATGATAATACAGCGACTTCACAGGACATGGCAGAGTGGGCAGGTGTTTCTATAGGCACTATTCACAACTGCTACAAGCGAGTGATGCTTGCCATTCACAGTCATCATAATTCTTTCATTTACTTTGACTTGACCCAGCAAAAGGATCGTGAAAATAAGCAGTGGGCCCAAAACTATGTGGTCCAAAAGACATGCTCTGAATGGAAAGGGGGTTTTTTATCTATTGATGGGACACCATTCAAGCTCTTTCAAAAGCCAGGCTGGCATGGTGAGGGATTCTCTAATAGGAAATCAAACCATTCACTTTCTAATCAGGTGAGTAATTCATTATATTTTATTTTCCTCTAGTATTTATTAGTAATTCACAAATTGTGATCCTTCCACACAATCTGTGGATTGTTGACTATGTCATTGGAGTTCCTAGAAGTCTCCATGACAAGAGTTAGTAAGAGTGGTGCTGTCAGGGGATATTTGAAGGTTGCCAGAATAAAAGAGGGAGCAGGTATCTTACCATCACTCTCTTTTTCTTTTACCCGATTTACTTCCCTGAGTAGAGTGGTATGTTGTTGGAGTTCACCCAGACTCTGGGCAGGGGCTGTGGTTATGTTATTGGCAGTGAGAGGAGGAGTGGGAAAGGGAAGAGTATCCTTTGAGGAACAGAGTGATTCCTTAAGGTTCTGGTGATAGTACAGGAGGATTGGTTTCTTGACCTCATGTTTTGCGAATATCATAACAGGTAAGGGCGATCAAATCTTACACCTGTTATGCAGCAATTGTGATGTTGGCAAAATTAGGCAAGGGACATCAACTTGACAGTTGACAGGTGGCAGTGACATGGGAATTATGTAGGCCATATCAATAGCAGCCTCAATGTAGTTGATTACTGGTAGAATGATAGCATACTGCATGGAATTAAGTGCAATGAGATCAGCGTGGCAATTGCCTATCGTAGTGTAAACAAGTGAAGAGATCGGGACTAGACAAGTGTTATCATATGAAGGATACTTAGTAATAGCAAAATTGGGTTGGAATAATTGGAAGTAGGCATCCTTGAGAGGACTTTTTGTTGGGGTCACTGTTTTCTACACTTGAATGATCATTTTTCCTCCTAATTTATACTGCTCATGGTTTATGTCTTTCACCATATCATACTTTCTGTGGCCTGCACTTTCAGATGTGGCATAGCTCATTACTTGTGACAGGTGACACTCGATTATCTCTTTGGGTAATTCTCATGGCACATCCATTACTACCATTCCTAGGTACATCACATTAGTGGCATGCTGTGTGACTAAGCCACCCATTGGCTTAGTAACATTGGCATTGCCCAGAAGTGCTAATATTACCATTTTGCTAGTTTCACTATTCTTTTCATAGACAAAGCATAGATAGATCCCTTTAGGTTTCTCCTCAATAGATACTAGATTTTCTTGTTGCCAGGGACAACCAAGTAGAATAGCTGGCAGGCAATCATCAGGCACTCAAAAGTTACTCATTCTTGTCAAAGCTCCAATCATTATTTTCATTTTAGGAATTAATTCCTTTAGGGTGCTTGTTCCACTGCTTGTGTCCCAAAGTGTCATACTTGTGTTTGTGTTCATTGGTACTTGTAGTCGTTCCCATATGTCCCTTTGTACTATGTTCATTTTGCTTCTTGAATCTACTATAGCTAGTACATACGTTTTCTTGTCCAATATTGACAGGCACTTTGACAAGTGGCCCATGATTTTGGCTCACTGTCATATGATGTGATGCCACATGTGGCACATTCCTTATCCTTATCTGGTTTGACAGTGCTAAACACAGCTTTCGGAATGTGCCAAAAATCTCATCAGTTGTCAGGTTGTTAGTTGTTCTCAAGATCTTAGTAAGCATGTCCTTTGTATTGATCAACATTGACAGCTTGATTTGCTGCATGCCTTGTGGCTTGGTGCCTTCTCGTGGACTTCCAATGCCACCTCGGCTGTCCCCTTCAAGCTTCTGGTATGTCATGTTATTTCCTTTACTTCTGCTGGCATTCCACCTCCTTGTATCATCTCCCATAGGTACATCCCCATCCTGATCACTCACAGGATGGTTGTTGCATATTGTGCACAACTGCTGGCCAGTCCCTCCTGTTGTTGGGGGACTTTGTTGTGGAGTAAGTGTTTCTTTATTACCTTGCACATTCTGATTATTTGGTTGCCATGTATTGGGACTATCGGGTGTGCATTCAAATTGTGCACCCAACAGATTGGGTACATTGTTCTACGAGTTATTCCTATGTCCATTCTGTTTTGGAGGTGGTTCCGATTGCATCCAATCATTACTAATGTTGTTATTTGCTACCTTAGAGTCACTTCTTCAAGCTCGTCGACTTTTGCGTGGGACTGTTGGCGTGCGCTTGTGTGGGGGATTATCCCTAGTAAGTGCTTCATTTGTGACAACTTCATTTTGTCCTTTCTCCACAGGTTTTGCTCCCATTGGGTGCATTCAGGGTATGACTACTCCATCCATGGTTTGTCTATGCACAGCAGTCATTCCTTTTGGCATTCATTTGGCAGTATAAATCTCATAATCACTTTGATCATCGAGAACCTCTTCAAGTACATACCAACTTTCTTCATCATCATATTCTTCCTTTCAATCACTCATCATTGATACCACATAGTTGGATGACTTGAACTGGTACTCTGCCAGCTCAACCATAACCAGGTGAGAAATTCTTACTTGGATATTATGTGTTTGCTGACTAGCCATTCTGTAATAGCTGTCTAGTAGAGAGTCTTCTTTCTCTCTTCTCAGAGGTCCATCAGGCAAGGTTAGTCTTCCACTATTGTCATATATTAACTTCCTCTGTTCCAGGAGTTCTAGTATAGGAGGGCAATCCCTTAGACTGTGGTTGTGACTCCCACATTCATAGCAGGTATAGGATGGCATGGCAGAGGGCCTTGCCTGTCTTGAGGTAGGGTTGTCATTACTTCTCTGTAGTATGGCTCTAGGTGTAGTAGTTGTAATAGTAGGTTCTCTTGTATCTCTAGGAGTAGAAGTATTCCTAGTCAATCCATAAGTTCTTGAGGGCTTGTCAAACACCTGTGCAACTAGGAGATCTAGTGCTAAGGCCTTGAAGTAGGTTCTAGCATATGTTGGATTACTAATACTTAGCCTACTCAAGTCATTGACAAGTGCATCCAAGTCTGGCTGGAGTTTCTTAGGAGTGAGTACCTTCTTCTGATCCTTGGCCTTGCCAGTGTAAATTGCAAATGAGTCACTACCTGATCTTTCCTTCTCTTTGCTAGGCTTACTATAAGAGGAGATCTTCTCTCTTTTGAGCTTGTAGTCATAGTCAGAGTCTTCACTTGAGCTGCTGCTGTCAGTCTTGCTTTCACTCTCACTTTCTGAGCTTGAGCTGACAATCCTAGATATATGTTTCGCTCCACATAGTGGCTTACCAAAGTGATTTTGATATAGTAGCTGGTCCACTACAGTGTTGACTTCTTTCACTATATAGGGTTTGGACAGGTCCTTATTTGGACTAAGAGATATGTCTCTAGCTTGGTCTGGAAGGATTCTGGAATTCCTAACCAGAAGTATGTATTATAGTCATTGTCAGTAATGACTCTTTTGGCTTTCAACCATTGTGCCATATGTAATAGTATCATGGCGAATGTAATCCAATGCTCTAGGGTCTTGAGTTCCTTATGGACAGACTGTCTGACCAATCTCCGTAGATTCTCAAGGTAATAGTGAGCTTCATCTCGCTTTGCATCATATAGGGTAAGTATCTGCTTTCTAAGTGCACTCCAATCATTAGCCTTGTATTCATCAAGGGACTCAATTAGGCAAGTGACAGAAGTGGAACAATAGTTAGTGATTCTTTCACATTTATCTTGGTCAGAGATAATTTGACATTGGGTGAGTACTTGGTCATATTGGTGGAGGAAGTCTTTGACATGGGTATAGTGACCTTTAAAGGTCTCAGGTGCATTTCTGCTACATCTGCTGAGTAACATGTGTGGTCCAGGATGCAAAGATCCGCCTGTAACCATAATAGTAATATGGTAGGTGTTGGGTGTGTTGGTAAATGTGTTGTGATTCTGACTGTGTAGATTATAGTAGGGGAGCTGTGATAATCTTCAACACCCCCTCGTGGTAGGCTTCAGTTGTCTTCTTTCCAAACAAGATGATGAAGAACCAACCAAAAAAGGTGATCCCCAGACAACATGTCTTGTCTCCACGGGCTAGAACACTTTTCTCAAGGGAGGTACAAAAAGTCTATCCTTGGTGGAGTTAGGGGTAATGAATTTAATTCCAAGTAGGAAGGGGAAATTTAATGTAGCAGGAGCTGTGATTTGTTCACCAATCCTTCACATGAGTTTACAGATTGGTTGTTAAAAATGGTTTCAGCTAATGATCTGGTTAGTAAAGGTGATCCTAGGTATATTACACACTTAATGAGTTCAAGATAATGGCAATAGGGTGCCTAGTAACTGTGGAAACTTGTACTTGGATAGTATGAGAGGTAGATGATTTAGGAACTTGGCCTAGATTTTGCCTGATGCTAATGATTTGTATATAGGGAACTCCTGGGAATATTGAGTGCAGAAGTGGTGCTTATGTAAGCAGAGGGTTGTGTTAGGTCGCTTAGTCACTCAACTTGTTATAGCAAACTTGATCTTGTTGTATATTAAAAAGCTACAATTAAAGGTCAAAAGTGTAGACTTAGGCTAATCCCTTAGGATAGTAAGTCTAGGCAAGGTAGTGGTAGGAGTCCTATAGGTAGGGTGTCCTAATGAGCCCTAGCAAAGGTTTGCTTAGGGAATGGTTGGTGGTTAACTTGGCAGCACACTTAGTAGACTCAAAAAAATTATTATAATTCAATTTTATTGTTTCAACTAAGAAGTAGGCAAGTTTGGCTTAGAGAGGCGAAGTGTAGTCCTTATTTGGTACTACAGGATGCTTAGGTTGCTTACTAATAGGGACCAGATGTCTTTTGTTGCCCAAAAAGGGGTTTCTTCCAAAAGAGTAGTCTTACATAGGTACACATCCTTTATTTAGGTACAAGTCCTAATAGCCTAGTAGTAGTTCTAAACTCCTATTTACTTCGCTCTGGGGTACCCTGCCTTATTAGGTCTTATTAGGTTTTCCAGGGGATCTCTTATCAGATGTTATCTGAGGTAGAAGATGAGATTTTCTCTATAGGCCAAAATGCTCCCCTTTATATATATAAATATAGGAGGCTGTGCTAGCCAATCAGAGGGCTTGGTGGCTTATAAATTAAGGCACAATTGCTTACTAATTTCAGGCACAAGATGTCAAATCCAGGCACACTAAGGGAAAGCACTTTGAGCAAAGGAGTTCAAATTTGGAATGCTCTGCCAAAAAGGCTGGCTATGCTGTGCAGGGCTGTACAGACTAATGGGGACAAGGTCACATGGTAGCTAGAGGTCACATGATGACTTCGTCTCACTGGCACTTAGCTAAGTAATCACATAAATAAAAAGGAATCAAAGAAATAGTATGCTATGTACATATTTGCAAGTGTAAGGGTATAACTAAAGAGATTAATGAATATTTCAATAAACAGTAGGTGGAAAAATCTGAAAAATAGGTGTATGTAGGCCATGATAGGGGCTATCATTCCCTATGGTATCAAAAGGTATTGTCCACAGGAAGCTGTGGAAATTCCACTTCTCAGGTAACTATATTGCTATGTGCATGTATGAAATTAGTTTCATGCAGGTCAGCACATGTGATGCAGTCTATACTCTGATATATAAAAGCCATATATGTCATGTCTCTAGCTTAGTAAATAAACAAGCACCATGATTTTGAAAACCCAAGGCACAGGTCTGGGTCAGGGTCCAGGTGTGTTGTAGTGGGATCCACATTTATATCCAACAGGGGTGTGGGTGTGATACCTGCATGGGTTACCTGGATCCATGACATTGCCTATGAGCCCTATGCTCTAATCACATGAAAAACTCATAAACAACACACATATATTCACCATAATGAGTACTACATCATCTGAAGAGATCGTGCTATCCAAGCCTGATGCATCTGGTAAGGAGTGGGCCACTTGAAAGATCTGACTCCAGGTTGTCATGGCCAGTCAAGGACTTAGCAGGTACCTCCATGATATGATATCTAAACCCATAGATCCAGGTGTCAGACAGCTGAGCAGATGGATGGTGAAAACTCCAGATGAGGTAAAAGCAGTTGCAGAATACACCAAGAACCTGACAACATGGACTGAGAAAGATGTGAAAGTTCAACATACATCAGGAAAAAGCTCAAAGTCTACATTGAGCTATAGTATATATAACACTAGTAGCACCATTGACATCTCCCCTACAACAAAGCACGATGTATCATACATGATTTCTATGTATGCCATGATAGTGACCTGTGTTGTAACTGTCACAACATGTCAACATGGCTCTATGTAGTCTGTTGTACACAATGTTGCATTTCACTTTTAGCTACATACAATCCATAGTTCATGGTAGGCCTCACTCAAATCAAATGAATATTTAAAAATCACTTTATATAACAATGTAGTTGAAACATTGTAGTTACTGGACTCAACATTGTTGAAAATGTTGGCTATTGCAATGACAAACATGTCTATATGGTGTCTATGCAATCCAAAAAATCACAAACTCAGTAATCATCTGATTCCTCCAAGTCTGCTTGTTCATCCTCTGAATCATTGCTAGGGTGTGGATCTGATTCCCCATCGTTTGACTGCCTGTTTTCAACATCCATGTCAGTGGATTCCTCACCATCAGTGTTTTCTGACTCTGTGTCATTGTGTTGATCTGCAGCACCTTTTGTGCACTTGTACTCATCTATTACCTTCAGAAAAGCACAATTGGGTAGTACTCTCATGGGTTTGCCTGTTTGTATACCTGAATTGACAATGCCAGCATGTGCACTGACAACATCTCATGTCAACAATGTCAACTACAGATACAAAGTACATACCAGCTGTGGTCATAGGCTTATTGGAGTAGCTTTGCAAGTAGTCCTATTGGGACTGTCATGGTCTGGAATTCCTTAAGCAAAGCCAGGTGGCTCTTGAACACTACAGAGTATTCCTGTTCTTTGAACACAATCATTTCACGGACACCAGACTCCCATTCATTGATTGCACACTTGATGTCTTCTTTTTAGATAAGATCAGTAGAAATGCTAAGAAAATGCTTATCAGACAACCAATCTTATCTCCACAGATAGTAAACCTGAAGCGAGGTGAAAAGTGTACTCTTCCCTGGTCAAGTTGGTACTAGAAACAAGTTTCAATCTTGTAGAAAAAGGTTGACTATCAGGCACGTGGTTCATTTGTCAATCTTCAACAAGGTTGAGGGGATTGGAGTTCAGCAATATGTTGAGGGTCTGGGTTTCTGTTGAGATGGTGTACAAAATGTACTATTGTTAATTGGTGAATGATCTAGACAACTATTGGATTGCTAGAATAATACTTTGTAGTGACTAGGGTTACTTCCCTAAGATGCACTCTCAATAACTTCCAATTAGCTCCAATCGATTGGGAATGCTCAATTGGGTAGGTAGTATAAATACACTTCACTTTTCACTACTAATTCACACATATCTCTTAGTCACACAAAATAGTCTTTCCTAAATTGATTATATTATGCACTAAGAAGTTGGCAATCAGCTTCAAATGCTCGACTCGACCCTTTTTCAAGGTACTAATGAACTATTAGGTCTTCCTATTAGTTGGGAATCTATTCCCTTTAGTTGCCCCCTCTGGAGTTTTCTCCCTAAAGGTGTTCTAACTGTCCCTATTCTAAGGAATGCAGTATACTCCTAACTATGGGTCTAAGTAGCTCAATTTATAGTGTGGGAACTTCTCTACACAGCCTCACTGTCTGTTTGTAGAAGGATACACTTGTGAGCACTTGTTAATTAAGATTTACTCAAATAGAAAATTTTTTCAAAAAGAGGAAATCTGCCAAATGGGGCTGAATCGCACTCCTTATATAGTAATTTACATGTGGCTGTGCTATCTTTGGTTCTGAGGTGGCTGTGCCAAGATATAACTCATACTGACACATACTGACTTACTTTAACTCATTCTGTCAGAAAATGACTTGCAATGAGCTAAAAATAGCCTTTAGCTTGGCAATAACTCATGCTGTGCAGGTCACATGATCATCTTACTAGTCTAGGGGCAGTGCTTTGATGAGTTCTTATTTAACTCATTATGACTTATGTTGTGCATGATCACATGATCTGAGTCAGGTGATTTGCAACTGGGGTCACATGCTCCATTTGCTTCTCTGACACTTGGCTAAGTACTAAAGGGTAAAAGAGATATTAAGAAAATGAGTAGCTATATAATTATAAGTAGTAATAAAAGTATGTTGGAAGAAATTATTTTATTTCTCCATAACCTGTGAATGAACAAATAAGGAAAAATAGAGGTATATGCTAGACACTATGGTCTATATGTCCCTCAATTAGCTAAGCATTTGGACCGTGGGAATAGAGTAAAAACTCAAATCTCAGATCAAATGTCTAGTATCACATATACAATAACTAAGTATCTGCATCCAGTGCAGGTCACTGCTTCCTAGGTGGACTTACATCCAGGATGTTGAAATATGCTTTCTTGCATTTCAGTCCATTCAATTTGGTGGGTGAAGTGGGCATTTGATCGAGAATACCCATAGTATTTGCAGGCTAGCTGCTAGTCAGACACGTAATTTACATGTAGCGCTTGGACAAACCTTTGGGTTGACCTGTGAATCCTTGTATACAGTTTGCTTGTTGACAGTACTGGCTATGCTGGATGCTGGTGGGACTCTGCTCTGGCAAACCACCAATGGTGCTATGAACATGGCAGTACATATGGCAAAATTGATAGAGCAGATGCTCAAGTGAATGCTTCTTATCATAAACTAGTAAGCAAGGGTTAGCAGTGTGTCTGTCATGAGCACAGTGCATATCACATTGTCTGGTTCAAGATTGACAGGCCTTCCCACATGAATGTGGGAAGGTACCTTTAAAATCACAACCATGAATAGATCCAACTCTGCCACTTTGTTGACTTGCTTGTATTTGCAGGTAAGTATCTCACATCTCTTTGCTTTGGCATGAACCTGCTGCTCAGATGCACATTGGGCATGATTGTTGTCATCTGTAGGACATGGGTGAATGAGTAAACTGATGTCTTCTTTCTAGACAAGATAATGAAGAACCAACTAAAATAAATGATCTTCAGACAACATGTCTTGTCTCTATGGGCTAGAACACTCTGCTCAAGGGAAGTATGAGAGTCTACTCTTGGTAGAGTTAGGGGTAATGGATATAATTCTGAGTAGGAAGGAGAAATTTAGTGTATCAGTAGCTGTAATTTGTCTGCCAATCCTCCACATAAGTTTATAGATTGGTTGTCAAAAATAGTTTCAGCCTATAATCTGGTTAGTAAAGGTGATCCTAGGTGTATTATGCACCTAATGAGTTCAAGACAATGGCAATAGGTTGCCTAGTAACTGTGGAAACTTGTACTTGAATACATAGTATGAAAGGTCGGCGATTTAGGAACTTGGCCTAGGTTTTGCCTGATGCTAATGATTTGTGTGTAGGGAACTCCTGGGAATATTGCATCCAGAAGTGGCACTTAGGTAAGCAGAAGGTTGTATTAGGTTGCTTAGTCACTCAGCCAGTTATAGCAAACTTGGTCTTATTGTGTACTAAAAGGTAACCAACAAAGGTTGGATAATGTACACTTAGACTGATCCCTTAGGATGGTAAGTCTAGACGAGATAGGGGTAGGAGTCCTATAGGTAGGTCATCCTAATGATGGCAAGATGCTCAGTTACTGGTTGGTAGTTAATCTTGGCAGTAAATACACTTAGTAGATTCAAAAGGGTTATTATAACTCAATCTTATTGTCTCAACTAAGGAGTAGGCAAGTTTGGCTCAGAGAGGCAAAATGTAGCCCTTATTTGATACTACAGGACGCTTAGATTGCTTACTAATAGGGACCAGATGCCTTTCATTGCCCAAAAGGGTTTTTTTCCAAAAGAATAGTTTTAGGTACTTGTCTTTTACTTAGGTACAAGTCCTAATAGTCTAGTAGTAGTTCTAAACTCCTATTTACTTCGCTCTGGGGTACCCTGCCTTATTAGGTCTTATCAGGTTTCCCAGGGGATCTCTTATCAGATGAGATTATCTGAGGTAGAAGATGAGATTCTCCCTGTAGGCCAAAATGCTCCCCTTTATATATATAAATACAGGAGGCTATGCTAGCCAATCAGAGGGCTTGGTGGCTTATAAATTAAGGCACAATTGCTTACTAATGTCAGGCACAAGATGTCAAACCCAGGCACATTAAGGGAAAGCACTTTGAGCAAAGGAGTTCAAATTTGGAGTGCTCTGCCAAAGAGGCTGGCTATGCTATGTAGGGCTGTATAGACTAATGGGGACAAGGTCACATGGTAGCTAGAGGTCACATAATGACTTCATCTCACTGGCACTTAGCTAAGTAATCAAATAAATAAAGAGAAATCAAAGAAATAGTATGCTATGTACATATGTGCAGGTATATGTAAGGGTATGACTAGAGAGATTAATGAATATCTCAATAATCAGTAGGTGGAAAAATCTGGAAAAATAGGTGTATGTAGGCCATGATAGAGGCAATCATTCCCTATGGTATCAAAGGGTATTTTCCACAGGAAGCTGTGAGAATTCTACTTCTCAGGTGACTGCTTTGCTATGTACATGCATGAAACTAATTTTGTGCAGGTCACCAAGAGAGAACTGTTTGCCACACCTAACATCACCTGCACCTTGTTAGTGGGCCAGTGCACCTGACCATGACTGGATTCAGTCCTAGTCATTGGCAATTGTAAAGCCATTAGTTCTGCATGGATTTCACCATCAATGAGCACGGCAAGGCAGTAAAAACAGAGACAATATCTACATAAATAGGTTGGCTGGGTGACAGAGTACAAGAAACCCCTTTGAAAAAAAAATGATGGCCCCTACATCAAAGAAGTGGCAGTTAAAAAAGTGATGGTCCCCTTCAAAAAAACAGATGACTCCTGCATCAAAAAAGACCTGGAAAGAAAGTAATAAGGGTGTGATAGGTATGTGGTAGGTACAAGGGATGAAAAGAGAATGAAGACCCTATATAAAGACCATTGCACTCCATTAGAAAGCTCAGTACCTCGCCAGTGGTTTCTCTGGTTCTTCTCTTATCATGCCTCATTTTGAGCATATTGACCGATTTGCACCAAACTAATGTGGCCACTGTGGCCAGGCATTCCCCACACAGACTAGTGTATGACATCATATTGGACATTTGCCATGTTGCCAAGCAGCAGTCCTGTGAAATCCAGTTGAGACCCACACTGATGCCAATATCTCCAATTTTAATATGCATTCCAAGCTTTTCCACAATGATAACAGGCCAATCTATGAACACACTAACGAGGAACCAATAATTCCAAGGTATGTGCATAAGTTCAATGAGGGATCCATGGCTAATGTCCTTGGATCAGTGAAAACTGCATTTGGGTCAATGCAAGAATTACAAAATGTATCAGAGAAAGGTACCTATGCCCTGTTCACAAACCATAGTGAGTGAAAATTGACCAACTGGCTTGTAAAGAATGTGAATCAACAAGCTACAGATGAGTTCTTGAAATTGCCAATTGTAAATCATGTCAGTTCATACAATACATAGCACTCACAGTTGGTGTGTACAAACATGCAAACAGATCCAACCAATCTATTAGAGTACTCACATGTTTATAAAGGCAATCAATCAGCTTCCTACTGGCCTAAAATGGCAGTGCAAGCTGGTACAAGTGCACAGTGATGCAGAAGGACCCAGCGAGGCTGGAGATGCCAATGAAGGAGAAGTTGAAGAGCTGGAGTTGTGGCTACATGATTCTGTGGCCTGCATGTGTGAGTTACTCAGGAATGCACTATTCAAGAACAAAATGGCATACACATCTATAAAAATCTATAGCAACTCTTACACAGGAACATGCCAATATGACAAGATGTGGACTGGGGACTGGTGGTGGAAAATCCAGGTAAGTACCTGTGAAATGACTTGTCAAAAACATGCACTGATAGGAAATACTTAGTTGCAGCTGCCAGCGAAGGCAACCATATCATCTATTATTCTCACCTTTGACAAAATAAAGTTGTTACAATTTCAGGGGTCCAAAATGGCATGGCCAGTGTATCTGACCATTGACAATATCTCTAAACATATCCATCATAAGCCTATGCATCATGGTTCAATCTTAGTGGGTTACCTACCTGTCTTAAAGCTTGAGATGTTCAAAAACAACTTTATGGCCCAATATCGCCTCTTTTACTACTGCATGAAGCAGCTGGTTCAGTCTCTTGTAGCTGCTGGCCAGGAGGGCATCAATATGGTGTGCATTGATGGGCTAGTCAGGCGAGTATATCCTATACTCACTACGTTTGTCGAGGATCACCCTGAACAATGCTTGATTGCATGTTGCACTAAAAACCAATGTCCCAATTGCCATATGCCTGCTAACCAACATGGGATTACTTTTCCATTTCTATCTTACAATCAAGCACAAACAACTGACATACTCCATGTACAAGCAGCAGGAGAATACTCCCTTGAATTCATTGCTGAGGGCCTGTGCCCTATTTTCTCAACCTTTTGGACAGATTTGTCTTATTCCAACATATTCACCTGCATCACCTCTGATATACTACACCAGCTGCATCAAGGGATCATTAAAAATCACCTCAAGAAGTGGTATATGACCATCACAGGCAAAAAGAGTTTCAACAGTTGATTTCAAGCCAGACTATTCCATCTGGGACTGCAATATTGGAAGGCTGGCATTTCTAATATTAAGCAATGGACTGGCACTGATCACAAACAGCTCCAACAGGTTTTTGTGACTGCATTGGTCAGTACTACACCAGACTACAATGTCATTCAGGCCAGTTGTGCACTACTTGATTTCATCTGTCTTGCACAGTATTGTTCCCACACTAACAAGACCTTACATGTCTTACAGGATGCCCTCAATGATTTCCACACCCTCAAGGATATGTTTATCAGCCTTAACTGTCACAAACATTTCAATATTCCCAAGCTTCACTCGCCAGTCCATTATGTCAAGTCAATTCAGCTGTTCAGTAGCCTCAATAGCTTCAACACTGAAAATTTGGAGTAGCCACACATTAATTATGCCAAGAAGGCTTATGCTGCAACTAATTAAAAGGACTATAATATGCAGATAACAAAATGGTTGAACAGGTAGGAAATAATCATATGGTTCAACTCGTATCTAAGCTGGTGTGATAGTAGTTGCTACACTGGCTGATTGACCAATGAGAACAGTGATGACACCAACAATTTAAACCTGAAGGCTATCCAAGCAGTCCAAGCCACACCAACGTCATACCACATTGCACACCATCCAGATTTCCCAAAAAGGCCAGTGGAATTCCTGGTCCAGCACCATAATACTGTCGCATTTGTGGAAATATTACATACTTTTGTAACTAACCTTTCCTCTCAAGGGCTGTTGAATTCTTGAATTCATATTTGGTATTACCTGCTTACTTAAGCAGTGCTTACATCAGACCATCTACCTTTAATCTTATTTAGTGACTTATTGAATATTCTATGGGTACCTACTATCCTAATATTATAGTGACTTACTGAGTATTCTACAAGGACCTCAGGCCTTCCAACTGATACTCCATGACCACTAGGGAAAGACATGGGTAACCCATGGGTATCAAATTCTCAACCCATATCCATGTCTAACTCATATCCACAACCCATGGGTTCCAGGTCATATGTACAGTAGCCATGCAAATTGTGTATATACTGTACATATTACTCAACAATGACATCCCATCCATCAGTGAGCACTACATCTACATCTCCATTGACATCATCCATAACTACTACCTTTTTGACATCCACATCCTTGATGAGGCCCATTGAACTTCATAATCTGAGGCATATCCTGGATGTTGTTGGACTGTGGTTAGAC
Organism: Hortiboletus flavorubellus; assembly: GCA_038093115.1. NCBI lineage: Eukaryota > Fungi > Basidiomycota > Agaricomycetes > Boletales > Boletaceae > Hortiboletus > Hortiboletus flavorubellus. Next base: position 18,476 of record JBBPRR010000306.1, read on the forward strand.
ATGGATTTGATTTGGTTGGGTGTGAGAAGAGCTTGAGCCTTTTCTATGGGACAAGATACCCATTTGAAAAGCATGGAATGGTGGGAGTAAGTGGAGATTGGGTGGCTTGTAGATCTAAATTTGCTTAATCTGGACATATTTTAAGTTTGATGAAACTGTATAGTATCTGTCAACTGCCAAGTTATGCATGTGTTTACTTGTAATAGTATTAAAAGATTCCCACGGGTTGACCATGGGTTGTGGGTATGGGTTCATGGATTCATGGGTTGGCTGGTACCAACCCATACCCATACCCATGAATACCCATATTCATGTCTTTCCCTAATGACCACTTTGACTGTTTTAGCCATGTGTGGATTCCACTCCCACCGCTCAATCATATAGCCGACAATGAGATCATGAGAATATGCTCCCATCCAGAACATACAAATGGCCCTCACAAGCCTCCCACACTGGTATGGTGGGATATCATTTTGGTGCAGATTGACAAACAGGAGCAAGGGACAGGGGGGCTTTGTGGCAAGTCAATTATTTGCACAGGTTGAAAAAAAACTAAGATTGAATGACAGGATTGCATGCAGCTGAAGTCCAAGTCATATTTAGGTGACCACCTCACCTTGGCCTTTACCCACACCTGCTCACCTATGTGCATTGGTTCAAGCCACTTCATGCATTTGATGACAACATCAAAATGTTCTATTTTGGCCGCTTGACATACAACCACATTCCAAATGCAGTGGTCATGCCAATCACTGATCTTGTTCAACCATGTCACCTGGTTCCCAGGTTTCCAAGTGGTGCACTCGAGCCTCACTGGCTTTGTGGGGGCAGCTTGAACACTGCAGAGACTTTTTTTTTGAACAGGTATATCAATCTATGTACATTTGAACAATACAGAGTGCATAGGGATGAATGAATTGGGTGGCTTGCTCATTGTGCAGTGTTGTGTATTAGTTGGCATGTATGTACTACCTGGCTTTGTCATATCCACAATGGTAGTCAACATTGATAAATTGGATTTGGTGTTCCCTACGTAGATGCTATGTATAACCAGGGCAGGAGGCTATGGTATTCTATGTAGCATACAGTAGGAATGTGAGTATGACATGTGACAACAGCAGCTACATAATTATGGCATCACTACCGTGAGTTTTCCTTTTTACAGATGAAGTTCGTCCACTCCGCAGGGACTCCCTCAAGTCCACTTCACCCCCTCCCTGAATTTGCACATCCGCCCCTCCACGACCTTACCCACCAACATGCTCATCATAAAGCACAAGAGCTGAAACATTCTCGTATCGACCACAACCTGATCAGCCCTCTCGGACGGAAACGTGTAGGTTCCTGCCAACGCTCTGCATGCAGCCGCGGTCACCCGCTTTCCGTACAATCGCGTTCGGGATAGGTGTCTTGCCAGAATGGGTAGTCGAGCGACACCATCGCCTCCATCTGCGTCATCTCTGGCCAGCCCTGTCTTTATTTTCAAGATAATCGTCGAATCCCTGACCGCGCGTTTCTTATGCCAGAGTCATTATCAGTCCCACAGACGGCACAGGAGCCCTAAACTGGAGCGGTACCTTATCCCTCTTCATGAATCCACAGTTCCGTCGTGGAGTGGAAGCCTACTGTGCTATTTGGCGGTACACGTGTCCATGAACCAGCAATATTTAGCACCTTCTCGACTTGTGCTCTCGCGGCGTCTGCTAAGGACTCATCAAGTGACTGTGGAAATGATGCCCACCGTGTCTGCGCATGACCCTAATGGGCATCAGCGGGAACATGTATCTGGAAAAATCGGTGCTAAGGTGAACCCCTCTTGACCTACCATACTGGAACCGGTCCTGATAGGGGCGAAGATTGAGTGCTCCGTCAAAGAACACGGGTTCACGTGCCCAAATTCCTCCGAGAGTTCTCCGATGAGATATCACTGATGATCGTACACGATAACACCGATGAGGTGAGAGCGTAATTAGCACAAGTTGGGAGTTGGAGAGTACCACGGTGTACGGTGGGCGGAACACAGGAAACAACCAAATACGAAACTCTGCGGGAGTACGTTGCATTGATGAGACGAACTGAGCAGGAAATGGTGTAGATCTAGATCACTTTCGACCCACTCGACGTGTACGCAAACGTACCTGGTGACCTCTTCAGAATTGGAGAACCGCCCAATTCGGATAAGACTTCTTTCTCCGCAGCAAGCCAGATCATACAGAAGTATGGCAGCGCCACTTGCCACCTCCAAACGTTCGAAGTGCTGATTCCAGGAAGCCGACGGAGCACCGCTGGGGAAGCCCGAGATTTGACGTCCTTTTGTTTTGTCGACCTTCCCACACGCCCCTCAACCCCACAGTATTGTGCGTCGTTCACCACTTGAGATACTGTTCGTTCATTCTCGTCCTCTGCAGATTGTTTGTATAGAACGTCCGACAGCCAAGAGGCACTCCCTTCGACTCTAAGGCTGGTGTTTGGACAGCCGGTTGAGCATTCGCCCAGTGAAGGTGTCGCCAGCCTGTGCATTTAAATACCGTCTTCGTGCAGGATCAAACACTCGCAGGCCCCTTCTGACCTACAACTCCACAAGTCTTGCGCACATGCCTATTGAACATCACGCCAATGTGAGTCTATGAAGGATAAGCCCTCCCTAGAGCGTAGTTAGTGTGTAAAGAGAAACCAACCTGGGCTATCGCCGAGGCCGTGTACGGTACGCACATGGACACGGTAGGGCGCAGTTTCGAGCCTACGAAAGCTCTCGTCAGGGGACCAGACCGCTAACCAGAACGCTTCCCTTCCAGGACCATTTAGGGAACTTGCAACTATAATAGACGGAGGGGGTAGGAGAGAAAGAGGTGTGCGCGCACGACCCAACAAGAGGGTGATGAAGGCGGATGGGGATAAGGAGGCTCTTTATCGGTGATGTCGGCGAGTGTGGCTCATACGGGCCGGCAGGAAAAGGGGAACTTCGTCGTTCCCGTGTGGTAGTACTCCACCGGAGCTACACTGCGAAGCCCAGCGGAGTTCCCCCCTCGATTCAGTGTTATCATATGGCTTACATAAGGTGTGTGGTTCAATATTAATCGCTCAGACATGCGTTGTGTATTCTTCCAACTTTGTAACAGGGTCTGGCCAGAGATGGGTGGATGGATTATGAACATCGAAGGATGATCTGTGATGTCCTACTATTTCCAGCGGGTCCAGGTCTACTCCAGGGATGTTTCATGGTTTCGCATCATCCGCTCGAAGTGGAGAAACGGCCCTAGTACCGCTACCTTGGAACGAGGTAAGACGCATGTTGGGGCGCTGCTCTGTCAGCGTACCAGTGACTGGGGAAACAACCCTGCCGGTGGAAGGCAGGTGCAATCTCCGGGTCGCTGTACATCCAGGAGCGTTTAGCACCATCTTGTCGAACTCCACGGTATTTCCCAGCCACATTTCCCACTTTGGCTAGTAGGTCAGGTTTGCAAACCTATAAATACCAGCCTTTCCGGCTCGAATGTACATCGACATCCAGTACACCCCCGAGTTCTACTCACAATGTCTCCTCTCATCCCCGACGGTATATTTAAAATCCACAGCGGCCAGTACCCCGGCTATGTCGCCGACCTCATCGATGGTGTCCCGGGGGGACCAATCTCCGCATACCAGGACAGTTCTACCAACACCCACGATAAGGTTCGTTCTGTTCTTTGTAGAGGACTTTACTCACACGTTCAGTAGTGGCTCCTCAAGAATGTAGGAAGCGGCGGCAACCAGGTCACCCTCGAGAGTGTATCCGTTCCCGGAAACTACGCGACTGTGCACCAGCAGATCCAAGTACGTGCGCCCGGGGAAGGGATGATATCAAAAAAAAGTGTGCGAACTCACTGCGTTCTAATTTTGATAGGGTGCAAAGCTTGTCGGGAGTGCCCACCCTCCCATCATCTGGACCGTTGTCAAAGTTGACGGCGGCAGGTACAAGTAAGTTTTGAATTTATTTCTTTTAGCGCCCCTGTTAACATCGAGTTTTCCACAAGCCTCCAATCTCCGGATGGTAACTTAGTCTGGGAGCTCCCCAAGGGCGAGAACTACGTGAATGTATTTATTTTACCACTCCAGGGTGCACGGATACCTCTCACGCTCGTTCATCGTAGATTATACTCGTCCATCACACTGGGCAAGAGAATACGAAATGGTCGTTCCAGTGGCACTAATTCAGTGCACGAACGCACGGCCATCTAGTTGAAGTTCGTCACCTGAATACAAGTACCAACGACTCATCGGAAAAAAGGAAAAGGAGATCGGGTGTATGTAGGATATCGTGACATAGTTTTGTAAGTTGACTATCTGAAGTACGATGCATGTGAATGGAATGGAATGAGACCCTTCTTGGTCAGTCCATACAGTGAAAATAATGTATGATTCGCTGGTAATCAGCATAAAATGTGTTGTATCTCTCCCGGTAACTGTGAATTGCTTCCTAACCCTCATGTTTGATATATGAGTGATAAATCACTGATATATCAATGGTAGTGCGCTTGCCAATGGACGCTGTACCCCCATGCGTGATACATTATTAGCGCTCACCGCCATGCCACTGGGAGTTGGTCGATGCTGATCCATCATGGTAAGCTCATACGCTCTCGCACTAGGGCCAATCCAACTGATATATCACACGGTAGATCTTGCACCGCCACGAGCGATACATTACTAGTGCTCACAGCCATGCCAGTCCATCAAGGACAACTGATACATCACACGGTAGGTCTTGGACTGCCAATGGGCGATGCATTGCCAGTGCTTGCGGCCCTGCCAATCCCTCGAGGACTTATTTCATCACGGGAATCCAGGATTTCTGGTACTAATCAGGAAATGTTCACATTACTTAAGCTTACTTAAACCGTACTTAGACGGCACTTGTGCGCACTTACGGCTGAGTAGAGTTCAAGTGTAATAAGTAGATCCCTCTACTTACTGTCTATTTCAGGCAAGTTGTTGCCATGGGAAATTTATGTCCAAAAACATACTCCCACTTCGGTTGCTCATATCTTCTCAATGCCCACTTGGAATTCAACGGCGACAACACTAATTGACTCAGACGGTCCAGGACAACATGTTCCAGCCTGAGCAAAGTCGAAAATCCAAGGTTTTTATATTTCAGGATTTGGTGCTGTCGTAAGTTTCTCTCTCTGTGTCATGATCCAGTGGTCAAACCAGCGTCATAGCCATGCCACGAGGTCAGCAAACCACCCCTGAGATTCAGTGGGCCATCATGAGGCTTGCAAAATTTCTTGATCATGAATGAATAGCCATCTGTCTAAACCTTTCCACTTGCTCTGTCCAGCGGATTCTTACTCATTTTCATCAATATGGAACCATTCCCAACCCAGGAGGGGATGTTGCCAAGAAGGAGAGAGTTGGAAGGAGGCACCTTAGTGACGTTGATGTTGAGGCATGTATCATTTCTATGTATCTGTATGTCTCGAAAACCAACACATCTATTATTGTAGTTTCTTCTGGATATCATGCAGAAAACCCCCGATCTTTACTTAGACGAGCTTCAAGAGATGCTACAAGCATCCTGTGGTACTCAGGTCTCATGCGCAACTGTGTAGAGAACACTCTGCAGATACGGTTTCACTATGAAAAAGGTGAGCTGAGGCTTTCAGACTATACTGCTGATCCTTGTGGTGATACTTACATCTTCTTAGATCACACGTGTTGCAGTAGAGCACTCAGCACAAGAGCGTCTCAAATATCTTACCTGCATAGGAGTGTATACAGCAGAGCATGTAGAAGTACACTCAGTACTGGTCAGAGTCAGTGACTAGTGTATTCCGCACCTGTAGAAGTACACTGTAATGTATGAGTACAAGGTGTGAAGTAACGATAGATGGATCTCACCTCAGTACTGGTCAGAGTCAGTGACTGAGGTGTAGAGTCGCGTCGAGACGAAGATTATCTACGTGGTTATGTAATACGGATCTAACCGAGTCCGTTTGTACTGTACGTGAATAATACAACAGAGCAACTTGTCTTTGTTGATGAGAGCTCTGTTGATTGCCGAATGACGTATCATGGCTGTGCCTGGTCGATCAGTGGAACCAAGGCACACTGCAAAGCATTTTTTGTATGTGATTGATGGTAAGTAAATTGTCCTCTTTTTTTATATCGTGCTGACTGTAGTAAAGGTATTCGGGTCTTCCCACACTTTCCCTACAACAGGGTATCCTACACTACAGTGTGGTGGAAGGCTCATTCTATACGGACAGCTTCACGGAATTTATCAGGCAACTTCTTGATAACATGCAATCTTTTCCTGCCTCCAATTTGATCATCATGATGGACAACTGCAGAATCCACAAGCACTCTGATATTCAAGCACTTATTGAATCAAGGTATCTATCCAATTCATTTGGTTTTTCGATGTACTCATTACTTGAGCCCATGTAGGAGGATGCAATGTGAGTTTTTGCCACCATATTTGCCCAACTTAAATCTGATTGAACTTGTGTTCTCCGCTATGAAATACCACCTCTGTCATAATGGAGAGTATGCACGACTGGTGATGATGCAGTTGACGGAACAGGAAATCTATATCACACTGCTTAATGCGCTTTATATGATTACTCCTGAGGACTTGTACGGTTGGTTTGCACATTGTGGATATGTATGATAGTATCCTTTAGCTAGCTACAACCTTGCCAATATGTATGATCTCTTGTTGTAAAATCTTTGTTGTGCTATACAAGTAACATGCAAAACTTTATGTCACTACTTCGTTCACTACCACGGTTGGTATCCGACTCCTTTGATAGCCAGCTGTACTTGAGGCTGCATACAACCTCATAAAACACGAGGTAGCAAGTAGTCACTAGCAATAAATTCTGACCACTTGCCATGCCCATGGCTCAAGCTCGAACACCCCGCTGTTGACTCCCTAGGACATCTAGGAAATGTAAGAAGTCTATTGCTCAGGCCTCTGACACTTACCTTGTCCCTCCTGCTCCTGCTATGAAAGATATGGCTTTGTTACCTGTGCAAACTCATTTTTTATTGACTCTATCATAGTCAAGAACGGAGCATGCTTGGGTTGTTGTATATGGAAGATATGCTACATTTTTGCTCCCAATGCAACTACAGGCAACAAATGTATTCAGAGCGGACGTCCCAAGGAGTGCATCGTTCAAAAAAGTCGCACCCATTTGTGCAGCACCAGTCTCACTCCACCTTCCCATCCTTCAGACAACTGTAGGGTACAAAAATATCCTCCAGCAACCACTACCTCTAAAAAGAACACTCTCCTTAACAAATGGCAGGTCTCTAAGTCCATAGACATCAACCCCAATGTATGTAAAATGGCATCATCGTGCCCTCTCAGAAGACCCTAACACAACTTGGATCAGAGCCCATGTCATGCCAGTGGCAGGCAATCTCACCATGATCTCTGAGCTTGATGAGCCAGATCCTGGCCTTGCCAGTGACAATGGTGATGTTCTCCCAGACCATAGCTTTGAGGAACTCACTGGGGAGATATTGAGCATTGTCACTGGCCATGGTGACAGCACTATGGACTTTGATGAAGAGTGCCAGCCTGCAGAAGACGAAATGAGTGAAGACTTTGATTTTGATGGGATAGTGGGGACTACAGACAAGGAGTTTCAGTGATCGAGCCCAGAGATCGGCAGTGAAACAGATGATGACATGCGTGAGCTACTGCAGAAATGTTCATACTGGAAGCCAACCATACAGCATGCACCTACCAAACATGTACTACCACCTGTAAAACCTGTAGGCAAGAAGGGCAAGGCTGTATTAAAGCCAGCAGATTTGGAGCGCTACGATCCAGATATATGTGGTAAGTCATACCTGCAATATTCCACATGTACATGCATATTGACACATTTTGCGTGCACCAGTCTTCAAGATCCAATGCGCTGTTCAGCGACTACATGGATCAAAGTTGTCAAATATCCTCTTTCAGATATCATCGACCATTGATTACAATCAACTTCACATGACTGTTGCAAAGAAATTGAAGCGGTTTCCAGGACTTGTCAAGCTGCAATATCGGTTGGATTGCAAGGCAAAAACTGCATTCACTTCCCTACAATTGGATGAAGAGCTGGATTTTTTCATAGAAACAATGAGATCACTAATTGTCCCTCCACACCTTGCCAATGGAAAGGAATCAACCCAGCTGATGAAAGTGGTCACCGTTTACTAAAGAGATTGCAAGTCTCTTTCGGTGCAGAGGCAACAGCAGAAGGGTAAACCCAGTGAGGGAGAGTACTCACTTGCTGTAGTGCACTTGCAAACTAGTTGCTAGAAGTTATTCACAATGTGGGTACAAAGTAAAGAACTTAGATTGTGGGCTCAGAGTGAGCCAGGTTTATATACAGTACAGGATTGTTTGTACGTATTGTGAAAATATCCATAAAGGATGAAGGGCTATGTAATGCACAGCAGAGTGCAGCAATAGGCAGCCAATAGCAAAAGGTGTGCTTATCTATGGCGCAATATGCCAAGAGAATGGTGCAATATGTCACCATGATGATATAATATAACATTATCTGAAGATAAGAATAAGTATGACATCATCAGTCTAGAACAATGATGTCATGGGTCTAGAATGAATTAGTAATCATGAAGAGCAACCCAGACAGGATAAGAATAAATCCTAAATACCCCAATACTCCACCTCGCTATTCTTGATGGAAGAGATGAATACGGAGTAAGGGAAAGTTTCTTCCTGTTCTCCTCGAAACGTTGCCATGTCAGATTCTTTGTAAAGATGTCTGCAACTTGTTCATCAGTGGGAATATAAAAGAGTTTGATCTTCCCATCTGTAACACATTCTCGGATATAATGTTCCAGAATTTCTATGTGTTTTGAATGACCTTCTTGCGCAGGATTTGCAGCAAGAAACATGGCACCTTGATTGTCACAGAGCAGAGGAATGGTGTGAAGGTTGAACTTCAATTCAGAAAGAAGGATCCGAATCCAGGAAAGCTGTTTAGCTGCTTCTGTTGATGACAAGGTTATCTTCCGTTGTCGTCTGGAAAGCCAAGAGACTATTCCATTGCCAATAAACATCACATATCCAGAGGTAGATCAACAAGTTTCGTGATCTCCAGCCCAATCTGTATCAGAATATGCCATTATGTATGCCAGATCGAGTAGATCTGTTATATGTAATGCAGAGATTTTTAGTACCGATTGGGTATCGCACAGTATAAAGTGCTTTCTGCAAGTGTTTGTCCGATGGATTTGTGGAGAACTGTGACATCTTGATAACAGCAAAGGCAATGTCTGGGCGTGTTCCGAGCATGATATACAGTAGTGATCCAATCACTGACTGATAGCGACTGCGGAGTTGAGAGGAGGTTTCCGTGGTAAGTGGAGCGGGGTTGTACCCAGATGGAAGAGGGGTACGAGCTACTTTGGCATTGGTAAGTTTGAAGCGATTGATGACCTTCTCAGCATAAGCGACTTGGTCAAGCTTCAGAGTTCGTTTAGAATGGTTGCGAGTAATACGCATGCCAAGATATTCAGTAGCAGCTCCAAGATCACGGCTTTCCCATCTCTTCATGAACTGTTTCTTCTTCATCATGAGATAGGAACGGTTGGAGCCCATGAAAAGAGCATCGTCAACATAAATGACGAGTATAATAATGTCCTGACCGTGAAAATGAACATAG
>JBBPRR010000307.1:0-28113 GCA_038093115.1 Hortiboletus flavorubellus
ATATACCACCTCAACAGAAAACCCAGACCCTCAAAGTGTTACTGAACCCCAATCATGTTCAACCTCATTGACGATTGACGAACGAACCACATGCCTGATAGTCAACCCCTTTCTACGAGATTGATACTTGTTTCTAGTACCAACTCGACCAGGGAAGAGTACTCTCTTCACTTCGCTTCAGGTTTACTATCCGTGGAGATAAGATTGGTTGTCTGGTAAGCGTTTTCTCAGTGTTTTTACTGATCTTATTTAGAAAGAAGACAGCGTCCCTTTACTTAAACATTCCTCAACCTTCTACAAAGTCCTCTGATGACACGTTCCCTAGTACTTATACTTGACCGTCTGTACTTGTAGTTCTTTACACTCATTCTGCACAATACAAGCATACTCTAGTGTCCAGACATCCAATTGTCTCTGTTCCTTGTCCTTTGTCCTTCGAAACCCTAGAACCCTTGATCCTTCAACCTTAATACTCTCTCAGATGTAATGTTTTTTCATGAGTACCTCCTGAGAAGTACTCGTTCCTAGTTTTCTTTGTGTGAACACTTCACATAACAGCACCTAGCGACTTCCCAGCTGAATTTGGCCTTCCCCTTCACCTACATTTGAACACACTCCCTCAATGAGTTCTTACTATCCTTTATCTTTATGATTTCCACCAATACGTTGAACATCTTTCCCCCTTTGTCATTATCCCACTTTCCGTCACATCTATCTCTCTTTACTTATGTAGGATCGAGACCATTACTTAGAACAAGCCCAACTATCTGCTGTTGCTAACTCTCCTCCTCCTCCTCCCATACCTGCTCCTTTTCCTGCCCTCATCACTTAAATCTTCTCTTTTACTCCCTCTTCCATTTCTTCTTCTCCTACTATGGTTGAGGAAATTCCTGAAGATTTAATGACATGACACCGAGCTGCAGTTGAAGCTGTAAATTGATACCTCCCTGATGCGAGTCGCATTTTGTCCTCTCCTACTCAAGTCATGCCCATTTACCTTTGTAACCCTGCCTCTGCTCTCTCTGAGTGCTTTCAGTGTCATTGTCTTGAAAAGATTGTCCAAATTACACCTGTCCATACTATCACCAGTCCACCCCTGGTCACCCTCAGTCCTCTTGCCTTTGCACCCAATGCAACTTTTGTCATCACTGGGGACATGAACGTTGCTTTTGCCCTGAGCGAATATGCGGCCATTGTAATTAACATGGGCACTTGACAGATGACTGCCCATTTGAGCCGCTTTCCTACAACCCGACAAGTTTTCCTAAAGGTATTTTTATCAAACCTGAAGTTCGATTGTATGACGGGGGTAATGTTACAGTTTTCCTCCTTTATCATTGTCTTTGTCTTTTATGCTTCCCACAACGTGTATACCTTTTTCTTTGTTATTTCCGAATGATATGAGATTGCAGTTTACTCCTTATTTCCCCAATCAATTCTATGTTTGTCCTTCTTTGATTCCTTTCTTTGTCTTCCTCCTTGTTCTTCGGACAGTAATCCTTGGCTGATTCTCTTATACAAGCCTGATAGTTCCTATCTTTTCCCTTGTAGCTATGGATGATGCGTCGCCTTATATCATCATTCCATTACCTTCCTCTATGTTCTCTGATGACACGTCCCTTAGTACTTATACATAACTGACCACATGTACCAGTAGTTCTTTACACTCATTCTACACAATACAAGTGTACTCTAGTGTCCAGACATCCGATTGACTCTGTCCTTTGTCCCTTGATTCTTCATCCTTCAAAACCCTAGAACCCTTGATCCTTTGGCCTTAGTACTCTCTCAGACATAGTGTCTCTTCGTGAGTACCTCTTGAGAAGTATTCATCTTTAGTCCTCTTCTTGCGTATGCTTTGTGTTGTCTTCTTTTAAATAAGATCAGTAGGAATGCTAAGAAAAAACTTACCAGACAACTAAATCTTATCTCCACGGATAGTAAACCTTTAGCAAGGTGAAGAGGAAACTCTTCCCTGGTCAAGTTGATACTAGAAACAAATATCAAGCTCATAGAAAGATGTTGATTATCAGGCATGTGGTTCATTCCTCAATCGTCAATGAGGTTGAGGGTGATTGGGGTTCAGCAAACTATTGAGGGTCTGGATTTCAGTTGGAGTGGTGTATGAATTGTACAATAAATAGTTGGGGGAATGATCTAAACAACTCTCAGATTGCTAGGAAAAGTACTTCGTAGCAACTAGGGTTACTTCCCTAAGATGCACTCTCAATGGGCTTCCAATTAGCTCCAGTCAGTTGGGAATGCTTAATTGGATAAATAGCATTAATACACTTCACTCTCACTACTGATTTACATACATCTTTTAGTTACATAGAACAGCTTTTTCTAAACTGAATCTATTATGCACTAAGGAGTTGGCAATCAGCTTAAATGCTCGACTAGAACCCTTTCCAAGGTACTAATGAACTATTAAATCTCCCTACTTAGCTGGGGATCTATTTCCTTTAGTTGCCCACTTTGGGGTTTTCTCCCTAAAGGTGTTCTAATTATCCCTATTCTAAGGGATGCAGTATACTCCTAACTATGGGTCTAAGTAGCTCTATTTATAGCGTGGGAACTTCTCTACACAGCCTCTCTGTTTGTTTGTAGAGGGGTGCACTTGTAAGCACTCATTGGTTGAGTTCAATTAAATAGGAATCTTTTTCCTAAAAGAGGGAACTGTCCAAATGGGGCTGAATCATGCTCCTTATATAGTTGTTTACATGTGGCTGTGCTACCTTCGGTTCCGAGGTGGCTGTGCCAAAATATGACTCATACTGACTCATACTGACTCACTTTGACTTAACTTGTCACAAAATGACTTGCAATGAGCTAAAAATAGCCTTTGGCTTGGCAATGACTCATGCTGACTCACATGATCATTCTGCTAGTCCAGGGGTAGTGCTTTGGTTAGTTCATATTTGACTCACTTTGACTCATATTAACTCATTATGACTCATGCTGTGCAAGGTCACATGATCTGAGTCAGGTGCTTCTCAACTGAGGTCACATGCTCCAATTTCTTCTCTGACACTTGGCTAAGTACTTAAGGGTAAAAGAGATATTAAGAAAATGGTTGGTTATGTAGTAGGTAGTAATAAAAGTATATTGAGAGAAATCATTTTGTTTCTCCTCAACCTGTAAATGAACAAATAAGGAAAAATAGGGGTACATACTAGACTCTATGGTCCATATGTCCCTCGATTAGCTAAGCATTTGTAGTGCGGGAATAAGGTGAAAACTGAAATCTTGGGTCAAATGTGTAGCATCACATATACATTAACTATGTATCCATATCCAATCATTTCATTTTGGTGCAGGTCATCTGCAGGGAACGGAAAACAATCATCCCTGATTGTTCATTCAATCAAGGATAATCAAGTTGGGGTCTTCCATTAGCCCTTTGCTGTCCTTGATTAGGAGGGGGAGCTTCTTCCTCCTCTGATTCAGCAGATGATTCATTCTGAGTCAATTCACGAAGAACTCTCTTCATATCTGCTATGGGAGGAAATGGGGGTTCTAAGAAATGAATTAACTCCATTCTATCTTCTAACAGTCCATGCCTAATCGGGTCAACTTGTCTAATTTGGGAATATAGGTCATTATGATACCGATTACAAAGATGGGCATGTCTGCAGATTGCATGGCAGTAAATACAATACCATTGCACTGTAGGTGTTCCTCGGTTTCGACCTTGAGTAATTACTCATACAGTTGCATGGTATTGGATTTGATTGTTATCTCCTTGCTCACGAATGTGATACATGAGCTCAGTGTATAAGAATTATAAGATATGTTCGAGTAGTTGTTGCTGCTTGCGAAGTTCTAGTACTTCCTGCACTACTCCATTAGCTTCAGCCATTTGTGTCTGATGGTATTATGGCTGTTGCTGACTAAGGTAATTATGACTCTGGTTTGGGTCAGAACTCCCTATTATTTAAGACAGTATTTAGGGGTACTGATCTCCAAGAATATATAGGTACTGAAGATCGGAATAAAGATAATTGCTGGGCCTTTAAAAACTAGGGGAATGTTCTTGACTAGTAACTAGTTCAAGATCGAGAGATAATATTGGTGATATCAGCTAAAGTATATACCTCCGTTAACTTGAGCTTCGTGCTCTGGAGGAGTAGGATCTGGTGATGGGGATTGCTCTTGTTCAGTGAACTGACGAAGAATCTCAGCTATAGTCCTTCCTGTAATTGGTTGAAATGGTGGTGATAGCAAATCCACAAGTTCTGTTCGCCTTTCTTTTTCTGGCAGATCTCTGTTAGCTTCCAAACTTCTTATTCGGGTAGACAAATTGTTGTAGGTTTTAACAAATACTGTAGCACATTGGTAGATGATCAAGCAATGCTGACAATGCCAATCAGCCCAAAGGGTTCCTTGTTCTCTCCCTTCAGTCTTTACATGTAAAGTAGCGTGATAATAGAAGGGAGTATGATCATCATCTCGCAAGGTGTGATCATGCAGCCAGTTGTGTAGTGTGTTAATGATTTGATTGCATAGATTGCGATGTAAACACAAATTCCAAATAGTTACATTTATGTCAGCCGGTTCTGCCATATTGCTATTGCTTCTTATTATTTATAATGATATTTAAGGGCAATAGTTTTCCTACAGCAAGAAGGGGACTGTAACAACTACAGATGTACTGGGAATGTTGTAGAAAGTGAGGGGTCTAAGGTACACCTCATTTAGTGTTGGTGTAAGGGTAGGGAAGTAGTACACGGGGATGAGGTGATCAGGACACTTATCTACTCGAAGCCATCGATCTATCCATAACCGGAACTGGTGTATCAATGACTATACAGCAGTTAGACAGATAAGATCAAGGGAGATATGAAGTAGGAATTTGTCCAGGACTTTATCGGCTGAGTGGTAATAGTGGGGCGAGGGAGTAAGTTGGACATCGATGCAATCTTGCCAATGTCCAGTGACGTGTGATAAGTGACCAACAAATATTGGATCTTCCTCCATCCAGGTGTAGAGTGCGATTTGATCATCGCTGCTGGGAGGGCAAATGAACTTGTGCCCCATGACATAGCCGGTGTGGGCGCTGAGTTTGTGCACATAAACGAATGTACCAATGGCTTGATTGTGATGGAAACACAGGTTTGTAGCCATGATCATCTCCTTGAAAAGGATAAGTCGTGTTGTTGGATGGCAAGTTGTGCTTACTGGTGGCAGAATTTGATGGGATGTGGCGGGTGATGGCAGAATGTGGTAAATTCTACAGCTTCAATGGTTGCCTAAGTAATATACGCGACTAGATAGACTCTATCGGCGATATCCGTAGTAATGCTGGGTCAATTATCTCTGGATCCTGCTCTTGGTTTGATGAATTACGTAACACATACGGCACATCTTGCGAATATATCGTTTGGCCTTGTAAGTTCCAGCTAGACTCAGTAATAATATCATTGTTCGGTGTCCCTCCCGGTATACTTGTCTGGAATGGGTTTCCATGACTCCATTCAGTAAAGCTAGATCTCTCAATATCCTTTGCCGCACGAACTTGTTGTTCCTCATGCAGGGTGAACTATGGGGATATGGGGGCGGATCTTGCTCCTGTGGCCCCTGATGGGCCTGTCCAGGCACATTTGGCATGTCTGGATCCCTTAATATATTGTAAGAATGATTCCTGAATGGGTTGTTGCTGTTCAACATTGCTTTGGCCAATTTCCAATGAGTCTCGTGCTGTAGCTGGACTTGTTAGGTAGTTTGATATTGTGCTTCCTTGACCAGGGTCTAGGGCTTTTAGGATGTACTTCTCTAATGTCCATAGTGCTTCTCTGTTGTGCTCTATCTGTTGTATGTCCTTACAAGCAGATCCACACTCAGTACACTCAGTAGCTGAGGATATTACTATAGTCTCCTCTAGGCTAGTTCTAGGTATGGTTATATGATTCGTGTGAGTGGTTGGCTCAGCTAAGGGTGTGAGACCAAATGTGGAGTGGTAGATTCAGGTGGGGTGCTCAGTAAGCAAGTGAGCTACCAAATGATAGGTAACTTGCCATAATCGATTCTGAATATGCAAGTTTTGTCGGCAGAAATGAACTTGCCACTCCGACAGGATGCTAGTGCTATGTGCAGTTTTAGTCAATGTCTAACTCTGTGTCAGATTGGCCTCTATTGGTGGTATTAAGCTCTGTGGGTAGTTTATTGAATTTGTGCTCATACTGTTCTCTATCTTTTGTTGATACTTCTTCTTCGTCCGTGGTTACCTCAGAGTCTTCTTCCCTTTTATTTAACTTTGTTAGGGAGTGCCTCTATATGTAAGGTATTATTCTGAATGCTGCAATTGGTCTAGCTAGTTGAGCTCCGTCAACTTCTTCTAATTTGTAGCTTCCTCCTTGGGTTCATCTGATTACTTTGTATGGTCTTAAATACCTGGGCTTAGTTTTCCTATTCAGTTCTTTCTCAACTGCTGTGTTTCTGATTAGGACTAAGTCTCTAGGGGCATAGCTTCCTTGCATCAATCTGGTTTCAAATCGCCTTTCAAATTGGCGCTTAGAGTTCAATCTAGAATCTCGTAAGGTTACTATAACTCTTTCTAAATCTTCTTCGCATCATTCTATTTGCCTTATACGTAGTGCTAATAATTCCTCATGGGAAAGTTCTTGATCAAAACCTTCAACCAAGAAGGTTGACTCCCATAAATTGAAAGGCAATACTGAGTCAACTCCATGTAAAAGATAATATGCAGAGTATCCTGTTGATCGTCGTACAGTGATATTATCTGCAAATAAAGCTGCTTGTAGCTTATCTGGCCACAAGTGTATCCTCCCTTCACAAGCCTTTACTAAAGCTTCTTTGATTGCAAAGTGGCCTTGCTCAACCACTCCATTTGCTTGCGAATTATAAGGGCTGATAAACACTTGAGGTATTCCATGCTGTGCAAGCATATCTGAGAGGGCTCCTTTGAACTCAGATCCATTATCTGTGACTATCCTTCCCACACCTTCATATCTGTATATGATATCATCTAGCACAAATTGGACCACTGCTCGGGCAGATGCTTGTCATAGGGCTTTACCTTCAACATATTTCGATAAGTCATCTCTGGCTAGTACTATGTAGCAATACCCTTTTGCTATAGGCATGTGCATGATATCAATATGAACCTTTGTGAATACAGTAGCTGGTGGTGGAGTAACAATAGGAATATGGACTTTAGCGGTATTCCTAATCTGGCACTCATGGCAAGACTTGACATGATGCCGTACATCTTGGTACATTTGAGGCCAATAGAAGTGGCGTCTAAGGTTTTCCCAGGTGGCTTTTTCACTGTGCTGACCTAGTGACTCATGGGCTTGGCTCAAGATCTGTTCCCGCATACTATGGTCAAATATCACTAAGAGGAGATGTCCGGATTTGGTTCGCTTAAATAGGCATCCTGCTTTTACAAAGTACTTGGTAATCTTTTGTAGAAACTTATTAGTAACAGGTTTAGGCTCAGGATTGGTCAAATACTCATATATCTGCCTAAGGGTAGTATCTTGATTCTCTTGAGCAGACAGTACATATGCTGTCATGCTCCTAGAGATACCTTTCTCTATACCATTGTTCTTACACAATCTAGGTCCATAATGTGTGTAGAATAAGGCAATTTCATCAAGCCAACTATCATCATATGACTCTATCTTGGCTTGGTCTTCAAGTGGCCTTTGGGATAATGCATCCAGTGCCTTGAACTGTATTGCAGGTATATGAACAAGGGTAAAGTCAAACATAAGAATTCCTTGGATCCATTTGTTGATCACGGTATTTGGTTGCAATTCAGGCTCATTTAGAATTCCCTTGATATACTTAGCATTCACCTCCACTATGAGGTTCTTAGCTCCAATCACATATAGGCGGAAGTGTCGTAAGACTCAGAATAGGCCAAATAGTTCCAGCTTAGGTTGGGAGTAGGGAGTTTCCACTAAGGAAAAGGAAAGTGATTCATATCTAAAAAAGCGGCATTTACCATGCTCATCTATTTGTGACAGAATCATCCCTACCCTCATATAGCTAGAATCTACTGACAACACTATTGATCATCCACATGTATAATCTATGGGTAAGAGTGTGGGTGCTGTCGTAATCAATTCCTTTAAAGCCTCAAAGGCTTCTTGACATTCTTCTGTCCAGACAAAGGGCACATCCTTCTTCCAGGTGAAAGTTATACTTTTTGCTATTTAAGAGTAATTAGGAATTCATATGCGAACTGTTCCACATAGGCCCATAAATTGTCTGGCTTCTGTAGCACTTTGAGGGATAGGCCATTCCTTTATGGTCTTTACTCGTTGTACATTGGGTTCTCTTCCATTGATTCCTACATTCTGGCCAAGTATTACTACTTGGGGTTGGCAAATTTGAAGCTTCTTTTCATTGAGGGTTCCTCCAGCTTCTGCCAATTGATGTAAGATTCGATTCAAGTCTCCTGCATGTTCCTAGATATATTGTCGTATTCCTGGTCATTCTGGTAGAACTGCAGGGTTCCCATCCTTATCAGGATAGGTGGTAAGTGGTCCTCGTATTGGTGCATCATCAATGAATACATTCATCACTTGCTTGGCGATTTCATCTTGGAATATAAACACCATGCATTCTTGGAATCCAGAGGGTGAATTGGTGTATCCAGTTGGTAATGAGGTTATCCATAGTAGTCCTAGTGGGGTTTGGAAGGCTGTCATGTCTCAACTAGCTTGATCCATTTTTCTTGCATCAAAGCCCCAATATAGGTCTAGGACTGTAAAACATTTTCCTTCCAAGAACTGATCTACAAATTGATCCAAGTGTGGGGAAATTGATGATTCCTTGATGCTGACTGCATTTAGTGGCTGCAGGTCATGTACTATTCTTAGTTTCTGCTTCTCTTCATTCCATGTACAGAATCATCATGATCTGTAGGGGGATTGGCAGTATTCATAGACTCCTGCTCTTATCTTAAGTTGCAGCAGATCTATGATTCGTTGTCGCAATGCAGGGGCAAGTCGTAGGCCTTTCTCCTGCCATGGCTTATGCAGTACATGAGGTATCTTGTAGGGGCTAAAGTACTCTTCCTTAAAAGTTTCCCTATTCTCATCTTCAAAGGCTATAGCTGCTTCATTCCTGATCAGCGTATAGATAAACAAATCTTGTTCTTCAGGCCACAACAATTGATAGGACTCCATATCCTTCAATATCTTGTCTATTCGCTCCTAGGTAAACTTCCAAGTTGGCCTCTGTGGGCCAAAATATACATTCAGGGGTTCCAATGTTATCATTGGATCGTATGGTATTGTTCTGGTGACTTTAAACTCCTAGGGAATTGCAGTAGAGATTGGCTTGATCCATTGATCAACCCACTTATATGCTCTGTAGGTTTGTACACACGAGTGTGATGTAGATCGGATAAGTAGTCCTATAGACTCTGCATCTAAATCCTTGGGCAAGTACCGATCCTTGCTATGTTCTTCATATATTGCCTTGGTAGTCATCGCCTTGATATGTATTATGTGAAGTGCACACAAAGGAATACTTGAAGGATTTGTACTTCTCAGGAGGTACTCACGAAGAGACTCTGCGTCTGAGCAAGTTATGAAGATCAAAGGGTTGAAGGTTACGAGGAACTATGGTTGAGGACGAAGATTGCTGAGGATGAGGGTCT
Organism: Hortiboletus flavorubellus; assembly: GCA_038093115.1. Taxonomy (NCBI): domain Eukaryota; kingdom Fungi; phylum Basidiomycota; class Agaricomycetes; order Boletales; family Boletaceae; genus Hortiboletus; species Hortiboletus flavorubellus. Next base: position 9,638 of record JBBPRR010000307.1, read on the forward strand.
CTGTCAATCGGACAAGAGGACACAAGAGTACGCTATGATTGCATAGAATAAGTGTAAGGAAATACAAGTACAGACGGTCTAATATATATGCTAGAGGATGCGTTATCAGAGAACTTCATGGAAGATTGAGGAATGTTTAGGAAAAGGAGGACGCATCACCTAGGACTAATGGGGAGAGAGGAACTACAAGACTGACATAAGCGAATTGGTTGAGGAGAAGCTAGTCCAAAGAACAAGGAAGAAAGTGAAAGAAGGAATCAAAGAAGAACAAACGTAGATGTAATCAGAGAAACAAGGAGTAAACCACAATGCCATACCGTCTGAAAGAGGCTTAAGAAAAGATATATTCGTTGAGGAAAGCAGAATAGGTAAAAGTGATGAGAAAAGAGAAAAACTGTAACAATATGTATGTCTCCTAATGATTCTGCTGCCTCGTTAGGCAGGCAGATACTATCAGTAATACCGCTGCTTTGTTAGGCAGGCAGTTACTAATAGCTAGTATGCTTTTCTTAAGCATGTCGTCCTAATACAGTGTGAGATCTGTCCCTTAGATGTCACATGTAAAAGTCTAGTTTCTATTGTAGTCCATAGCTATGCCTATATATGGTCTTAGGATCCCATGGGATCTGCCTAGGCCGAATAGCTATACTCTATGCTTCTAGTGCTCCCATTTTACCATAATAGGAAATCCTTCTATTTACAGTTGTATTCACCATACTTGTGGTGTTAGCTTCGTGCTATTGCCAGCATAGCAACAACTATGTATTCTCCTTCGTAGTTTAGTGAGGTTGCGCTTGTTGTCTCGTATGACTAGATGGCAAGGTTATCGTATGTAATCGTGTACAATAGTCTACCTAAAGACTCAGTTTATGTCCTTGTATATTTCTCTCTATGCATGGAGCTGGTTTCCGCAGGGAACGGAAACACTTCATAGTTGGGTTATACTTTTGGCCAGTCAACTGTTTTACTTCTCTACTTATTCAGGCAGGATTTCACTCACACTTTCCATGTTGTCATCAAGGGGATACAAGAGGGGGTATGTAGGAATATGGTAATGATACAGTAGGGGTGTCCTTCATAGCTACGTATAGTAGGCGGGGGTGGACTCTATGTATACCATCGGATCAAGTGCTCTTGTACTGAACAATTTGATGGGTTAGTCATATCGGCCATGCCTACAATAGACATATCTTGTTGTATGTCCAACTATTCCTGTCGAGGGAGCTGGCAGCATAAGTTCTAGTCAACTCTGAGTACGAGTCTAGGGGGGGATGGGTCTCTAGTAGTTATTGGGTTATCAAGGGGATGGGGCGTACCTGGTCCTATGCGCCTCAAGCGATGGTGGGGGGGGAGGGGAAAAGTCCACCCCGTGGTTGCTAAGGGCAAGGCCAGGTTTATACAGTGAGTCCAAAAACCGTTACAATGCCTAACCCTGATCCAGTGCGTGAAGTGCGCTGCAATCACCTGTGGGAATCTCGCTTAGCATTGAATTGGGGTTAGGTATTGTAACGGTTTTTGGAGTCACTGTATACTATGTGGTCAGATTTTTAAAGTGTTTGGCATAATCCTTAAGTGAGCACAGTCTGCTAGGGCGTGACTTGGTAAGCGAAATTAGTATCAGCATGTCTGCTGTGTGTCTATCCTATTTTGGGCCCGCTAAGCCACAGTTTTGACAAGGCCGCAAAGTTCCTTCTTGATTTGGGAATGGTGTTTTGTCTTTCCTATTTGGGGACAGGATCCTAATCCTTTGGGTTCATTGTCTGACTTGTGTGATTCATCTCAGGCTGTGTCGGCCTTTACTTTGTATACCTAGTTCCTTGGATATTGTATTTAATGTACCTTAGTGTCAGTCACAACTCGTTGCCCATAACAATACACTTGATTGCAGGCTACACTAGTGTACAAACACTTGCGCACGTCTGTGGTGCGGCAAATCGTAACTATTCATACATACACATATCCACCTAACATAGGTAGTAATGAACTGAAAGACTAGTCATAGTAAGTTGTGGGAGGGGACGAACAGTCAAGAAAATGAAACAGAAAATGATATACAAGCCTCGGGGACAAACAGTCAAGAAAATGAAACAGAAAATGATATACAAGCCTCGGGGACGGGACTGTCAACGGACGTCACGGAACTGTCAAAAATCTGTCATGGAACTGTTAAAGATTGAGCCTGAAGCACAACTGCACTGAGGTCTCAGTTCACTATCTCGAAGGGAAGATAAGACATATGAAGCGTCAAAGATGCTGGGTTTTTCCAAAAATTATGAATGATAAGCATGAAAAGGTGAATTGAAACAATAGTTAGTAACACTAGACAGGGATCGAGGTATACTCGATCAGTCCTTGAGGGACAGACGGCGGTGCGACGATTTCTGAAGTGCCATGTTGCCAATAAAAATCTTCTTGTTTGGCTCTGAGACGGCGAGCGTCGCGATAGAGCGATTGCGCTTCTGGAGCGCTCCAGCTGGCGAGGAAGTTGGGATCGTCAAGGTGAAAGTCATGTAACAGCTGGGTGACGAGATTTTCGTTCAGGAGAGGAATCTGTAAGATCTGATCAATTAGATCAGATAGTTCTACTTCACCCATGAAGCAGAGCATTCCACTGGCCGATCAGAGAAAGCCAATCTCTTCAAGAGTGAAGAGGGGCTTAGCTGATGGTGTGCGTTATTGGAAAAACTCCCCCCAGTGTACTGCAGCGGGGGCGATGATAGTACTGTTGATAAAAATCACTGCCGCAGTCTCTTGCAGATAGTCATATGCCTGCAGAAGAGTTAACACAGCTAGAATGGAATGTAAGATGCTATAGGCGTCTGCACAAAAATGGTACATGTCTTCAAGATGACGGCAGCAGTCAATTTGAAGGCGGAGGATGTGCAGCTCATAGGATAGGGTGTGGCCGAAATAAACTATGGGGGGGTGACGCATTAGCTGCTCACTCCTTGGCGCTTCATTCCAGTCGCAGGTTTCCTCCAGATACCTCCTTAACAACAGGTAAAACATTGTCGTATGAAAGATCGCTGCATCGATGTATGGCGATGCAATTTTTCCTTCAGGTGGGGATGGGTGATAGTCAGGATTATACTTGAATGGCGGCTGGAAGTAAGTAGTGCCATAGTTACCATTCATCTTAAAATTGTTAGTCCTATTGAATTGTTCTTCCCTGAAGGGAAGAACTCCAAACCTTTGGTTTGTCTGCGTGTGGAACTGGTTGGGGTCGAATATTCCCTTCATCAGAGGGTTAGATCGACTAAAGAACATTTTTCTGGGGCGATCCAGATCTCTGCTGAGCGGCGACGGGTACTGAGAGATGTCGGAGCTCCATGTCGAGAAGGTGGAGGAGGTACTGCCAGTCTCCGATCAATTATCTTCTTCGACGATTTGCTGATCTGTAATAATGATCGGAGAGGGAGTTGGGGTGACGACGTACCCTGAATGTGATGTAAGGTGCCCGTCCTCCTTGGACGGGGTAAGAAGAAGGAACCTCGCCATCGATGGGAAGATGGTCAGTGGAATACTCGTTAGTCCTAACTCCAAGACTCTCTCACCTGGTACCTTCCGTGGATGATTGTCGGCATCTTCGTTAGTGATCTGCTTTTCCTTCTGAGCTTGACTGAGCTCGCATCACAGGACACTGGTTCGGAGGAGGGAAAGGAGGAAAGGGGGATCGTCATGTTGGGGAGGAGGGGTGAGGAGGGAAGAAGGGAATGTGCAGCTCTCCTGCTCGAGGAGGTATTTGAGCTGTGCTTGGTAGCCAGGGAGGAAGGAAGCTGTACAATGATCTAATCGGATAAACATCGCATAGGGGACAGGGGATGTGATCTTTTGGGCGTCGTCGGGTAGTGCCACAGTGGGTAGACTTACCCAACACTTATTGGGTTCCGTGTCCACTTTGGGTAATTCCATGGGAAGTATGTAGACTAATTGGTAATTGCTGTCTACATGGTACAACATAGGTTGCAGCGTAGCATACTGCGCTGAGCTCAAAATGATAACATTGGCCAGGCAATTATTGATCGGGACATGCACAGGTGAGGCAAGCGTCCCAAGGCATGCATTATCGAGCTTGGGCAGGGGCTGTCCATAGCTCGTGAGGGATGGTTCAGGTTGGAAAATAGTCTGAGAAGTGTCTGAGAGATAATATGAATGTTTTATCATCATGCCCCAGAGATTCTCTCCCTCCGGGGACTCACAATGAAATATTCTTTGCATTGTCAGGCTGTGATCTTCTTGCGCCTCAAGCTCTGGGAATGCTTCCATATTTGGCTCATTTCAAATCTCCAGCTCCACTACCTTTCCCAAATAAGATTCAGTGGAGCTGCGCCCTCCTACTATGAGCAGCACACTTCCATTCTTGGCAGCCGAATGCTGTACAAGAATTTCTAAGGTCCGATTATCTTTGCCATTAACGTAGTTAAATCTTAGGTATGTTCCATCTAATCTCTCATCAATGGAGACAAAGTTCTGCTGCTGCCAAGGGCGGCCAAGTAGTATGTCGAGGGGACAATCTGTAGATACCCAGAAATTACTATGAGTAGTTAGTCCTCCTATCTGAATAGCTAGATCAGGAATTACGTCAATATCCATTGGCACTTGCAGTTTCTCCCATAGTTCCCTAATAATGATATTAACTTCACTATCAGAGTCTACTACGGCACTGTACACTTTGTTAGCTATGTGGACAGGAACTGTCAATAACAACCCATGGTCCTGGCTCATTCTGACATGATGCGTGCGTAAAACAGCGTTAGCCAATATCACCTGTCGAAACCTAATTTGATCGGCCAATGCTTGTGTCAATTCCTGCAAGTTACCTAATATTTCTCCCATGGTCAGTTCTACCTTAGTGCCGAGTATCTTAGTCAGCACGTCACGAGGAGTTGTGGCAGCGGATAACTCCGTGCATCGCACTACCACATTTCTGGAATATTCCTTAGAAGGCTGTACACTCGCACAGGGTTTATTTCCGTCAACTCTTTTGGGAAACTCTGTGCTCCTTCCTTTTTCAGCATTCCCTCCCCACTTTCTCTCAGAGATGTCAGCCATCTCTATATCTTCACCATCACACACATCGGTGCGTACTCGTCGAGCATCTTTCAATGCTCTTGTCGATGGTGTTGTTGCTTGATGAGATAAGTCGATCATTTTCAATCGCTCATCACTGACATTGTTCTTTACTTCCGGGCCCTTGGATGGCGTGGGAACATTCTGGATGTTGTTCTGTCGCTCGAACGTCTTCGTCCATTTGTTCTTACCTCTCAGTGATGCTTTCGGATCATCCTGAGTACCTGGTAAGTCATTGTCTTTATTCTTTCGCCATCCATACTGACTTTGATCTTTCTTTTCAGATCATTCATTCCTTTCATTTCGGCAAGTCGACCATGGATGCGATGCATCGTTAGCATTGCCGTCATGAGCATTTGATGAGTTTTCAATCACCACTTCGTTTCGGCACTGATTTCCTCCCAATTTCTTGGGAGGGACATATACTCCATTCATAATCTCCTTTCGGGCGGTCTTAGCTTTGCACTGAGATCGCACAATGCCATAACTTTGCAGGACTTTGTCGATATCGTCCTCGTCATCCTTGTCCATCAGTAGATAGGGTACGAATAATTTCTCATCGTTCCCGTCCGATTCTCCCTCATCACTGACAGATATGTCAGGTATGATGTAGTTTGACGATCTGCACTTCAAGCTATCATGGTCAACCATGATAAGGTTTGTTTGCGCCCGTTTATTATCCCATGCGCGTTGCCCAACCATTCAATGGTAGCTTTCGATTATAGACTCATCTGCTTGTCTATTGAGCACTCCTTGGTCTCTAGGTAAGTTTACCATACCCCGTCAGTCATAAGCTAATTCTCCGTGATCTATTAATTCTAGCACACAGGGACAATCGCTTAGGCAATGGTTGTGGCTGTTACACCTGAAACATTTAAAGGGTGGGCGGCTATTAGGTAGTGTTCTATTCCTACCATTAGTAGGCTTTTGTAGTACTTCCCTAGTAGTAGTAGTATTATTATTATGTATACTACTTGAAGTATCCTTGAATGTAACAGACTTTAACCTAGGTTTTTCCAGGATGTCTGCTATCAAAGGCTCCACCTTAAGGGCCTTGATGTAAGCTCTTGCATAGGCAGGGTCATCAAGCTTAAGTTTACTCATATGATCTATGAGTGAATCTACATTGTCTGGTGACTTCTTGGATTTTTTCTTCGGCCCAGGCTTCTTCTTTGCCTGTTTCTCAAGGGTCTTTTTTGGTCCCTTGTCCTTGTACTTCTTGGAGGATTTCTTCTTCTTCCTTCGGCACTCATCATCACTAGACTCATCATCTGAGCTTTCATCAGATGAGTCTGTAGTAGAGTTTGAGTCAGTGCTACTCTCTTCAGAGGAGCTCTCTATGTCAGAGTCTGTGCCATTCTCATTGAACTCGTATCGATATAGTAACTGGCTTACGACTTGACTAACTTCACTAATCTGGAAGGGCTTACTCATATCTACACCAGCATTACCGGCAAGTAGATGTATCTGCACCCTCTCTCGCATGTACTCAGGAATTCCTTTTCAAAAGTAGGTGCGATATTCTTTGTCTTGAATTACCTTTGTGGTCTTCAGCCATTGCGCAACTACTGTAAACTTGTGCTGGTAGGCCTTTCATTGTGACATCTTGTCCAGACTGTTCTTGACATATTTCTGAGTGAGCTTCCTAAGGTCACTTTTTCTGTACCGAGCATCCACTCACTCAGCATTGTAGAGATGGAGGACCTTAGCTTTCACTCCATCCCAATCATCATTCTCGTATTCATCCAGGGATTCAATCAGCCGTCCAACTTGACTGCTGCAGTAGTTGGTGATTCCCTCGCATTTGTTCTTATTAGTGGTGATGTTGTACTGAGTGAGCAGTCACTCGTATTGCCGCAAGAAGCGTCTGACTTTGGAGTAGTGTCCTTTGAACTTGTTAGGGGCATCTCGGCTTCTGTGGCTAGATAATGTAGTAGGTGCAATTCCTGCGGTGTCTACCATGACTCATAGTGTCTTGTTGTGGATTTAAGGGTAAGTTGCGTATTCCCTTAGGGACTTGTTATGATATAACTTGTTGCTGAAGCCCCTTGCGGTGGGCTCCAGTTGCTTTCTTTCTAGATAAGATCAGTAGAAAACACTTAAGAAAACGCTTACCAGACAACTAAATCTTATCTCCACGGATAGTAAACCTGTAGCATGGTGAAGAGGAAACTCTTCCCTGGTTGAGTTGGTACTAGAAACAAGTATCAATCTCATAGAAAGGGGTTGACTATCAGGCACGTGGTTTATTCGTCAATCGTCAATGAGGTTGAGGGTGATTGGAGTTCAGCAATTTGTTGAGGGTCTGGGTTTTCAGGGGGTGATGTACAATTTGTACAATAAACAGTTGGGGGGATGGTCTAGTCAACTCTTGGGTTGCTGGAAGGGGGTACTCTGTAGCTGTTACAGTTTTTCTCCTTTCTCATCACCTTTACCTATTCTGCTTCCCTTGACGAATACATCTTTTCTTAAGCCTCTTTCAGACAATATGGAATTGTGGTTTACTCCTTGTTTCTCTGATTACATCTACATTTGTTCTTCTTTGATTCCTTCTTTCACTTTCTTCCTTGTTCTTTGGACTAGCTTCTCCTTGGCCGATTCTTTTATGTCGGCCTCATAGTTTCTCTTTCCCCATTAGTCCTAGGTGACGTGTCCTCCTCTACCTAAACATTCCTCGACCTTCCATGAAGTTCTCTGATAATGTGTCCCCTAGCATATATACTAGACCATCTGTACTTGTATGTATTTCCTTACACTTGTTCTATGCAATCTAGCGTGCCCTTGTGTCCTCTTGTCTGATTGAACAGAGACCCTTGTCCTCAGTAACCTTCGTCCTTGACCATCGTCCCTTATAATCCTCGAACCCTTGTTCTTCGTATCTCGCTCAGATGCAGAGTCTCTTCATGAGTACCTTTTGAGGAGTACAAATCCATCGAATATTCCTTTGTGTACACTTTGCGTAACAAAAGAACAAGTATATCCTTTCATCCCTCCTATCTAGGAGCAGGACCCCCCCCACTAGCAAAATTTCTGACCACACTAGCCGAGCCCTTTTCCGACACTACAGGCTACCTGATGACACCTCTGACATTGACATTGACCCATCACCCACAGAAATCCCAGGACCTAGTACCCCTCAGCAACCTAAAAACCCTCATACCCCAGCCAACCCTTTAGTGTCAAACCCCTCGACGACCCCAGCTTCCATGTAACTGTCCCTATCCTAAGGGATGCAGTATACTCCTAACTATGGGTCTAAGTAGTTCTATTTATAGCGTGGGAACTTCTCTACACAGCCTCTCTGTTTGTTTGTAGAGGAGTGCACTTGTGAGCACTCATTGATTGAGTTCAATCAAGTAGGAACCTTTTTCCTAAAAGAGGGAACTGTCCAAATGGGGGTGAATCACGCTCCTTATATAGTAGTTTACATGTGGCTGTGCTACCTTCGGTTCCAAGGTGGCTGTGCCAAAATATGACTCATACTGACTCATACTGACTCACTTTGACTCAACTTGTCAGAAAATGACTTGCAATGAGCTAAAAATAGCCTTTGGCTTGGCAATGACTCATGCTGACTCACTATGACTCATGCTGTGCAGGTCACATGATCATTCTGCTAGTCCAGGGGCAGTGCTTTGGTTAGTCCTCATTTGACTCACTTTGATCCATATTGACTCATTAAGACTCATTCTGTGCAAGGTCACATGCTCCGATTGCTTCTCTGACACTTGGCTAAGTATTTAAGGGTAAAAGAGATATTAAGAAAATGGTTGGTTATATACTAGTAGGTAGTAATAAAAGTATGTTGAGAGAAATCATTTTGTTTCTCCTCAACCTGTGAATGAACAAATAAGGAACAATAGGGGTACATACTAGACACTATGGTCCATATGTCCCTTGATTATCTAAGCATTTGGACCGCAGAAATAAGGTGAAAACTGAAATCTCGGGTCAAATGTCTAGTATCACATATACATTAACTATGTATCCGCATCCAATCATTTTGGTTCAGGTCACCAGTCAACCCATCATCCAGCCTGAAAGACTGCAAGGAAGTGCATGAAGTAGATTATTTGGTTGATTTCTGCTTGAAGGAACTTCATCTCAAATACCTGATGCATTGGAAAGGCTTTGAAGAGACAGACTGTACATGGGAACCACTTGGGAATCTTTCTGGTACTCAGGACGCTATCTGCAAATTCCACATCCTCCACCTGAATGCCCCATGAAAACTGTCTATGACCTTCGCCAAGTTCAAGAAGTTATTTAACCCCTACATGAATTATACTGAGTGCAAGTCACCACTCTTGAATTGCCTGGAAGTCAATCCCTAGAAGGGGGGTAGTGTTATGATCAGTATATTCCTGTACCCCTATGTTTGTTGGACTTAACGTTTTCCACGTATAACAACAGACAATCTTATTATTATCTTATCTCATTTCAACTCGTCCCTATCTCATGCATATTAGTTGTCTCAACTCCCGTCTTCCATTTCACACATGAGACTTCTCATCTTTCCCATTTCATATCTTTATGTTTCACCTTTTCACAGAAGCATTTGATTACACTTTCCTTCCATTCTTTGATACACATGTTTCACATATGTTTCACTTCTCTTCCATTCTGCCACACTACGTATTGGCCTCATGAGTTTCACTTCTGTTTCACCCTATGCCCTTTTCCCCATTTGTTCCCAGATCATTAGATACCATCACAACATGTCCATACCTCTAGTAAGTACTTAAGGCTTGATGCCACCACCAGAGAACTCCAGTCTAGCTCTCTTGGTGTTTTCCCCTAAAGTACTATAAGAAGGACTCTCTTTGGCCTGACAAGCTTATTCTCTACTCACTCTCAAGTCTCAAGCTATCTTTTGGCAATCTAAGGGAGCTATGCTCTAGGGTTATTTCAATGCAAGTAGTAATGATGGCGATGTCAATCCCCACATGCTTCTTTGTAGAGCTCTTTCTTTGTCTCTCTTATTGTTGTTGATGCTCCATTTCACTGCAGGAATTGTTGTCATTTCTCAACCAGTTGGTTGGTTGATGTTGGCAGTATCATTGTCTCCTTTTGTATATTACTTCTTTAGTCATGATCTGGGTTCATCACAGTCCTGTTTCACCGAGTAGTCCAACCACTGGCCATGGTACTACTAATATATTGTATCATCATGTCTTGACACACATGTTTGTAATTACAGTACCATTTTTAGCATATTCATTTAAATTGTTGGATTTCTTAGGCTTTTACTACTACTAGTATATTATGAGGTGACTTTTCCCACATTGAAAAGTGAAAAAAGTGTGATATAAGAGAAAGGGTGGACTTATTTATGCTTTTTTCTGATCAACCTTTATTCGGACTTATTTGAGGCAATAAGTTTAATTAAGTTTAAATAAATGATATGATAATTTGCTGATGTCATTCATCTGGTCGCTGCCATCCATTGGTGTACTGTATTATTGCACTTGATTCATCAGGCCGTGTGACGCATAACAAGATTTACCAGAAATTTTATTCATTGTCAGTCCATGTGACACGTTACAATAACAAATTTTCATGATTTCATGATTTTGTCACTTCATTGGGCATGGAAACTGAGCACTCAATAAGAAATTATATTTCCAAATGGTCAGATATGACATTGTACAGTAGCAGGAAACTCCATCTTTGTCTTACTCTGAGTCAAAATGCCTAGTCTTATAGCCCTTACTATGCCTGCTACTGTAGTAGCAGCTTTACTGTTCAATCCAAATCTATCAATTCTAAAACTCCTTGAATTCCCCCTTCCTCCTATCAATACAATCAGCTTATTAATATCTCATCTACACTCATCAGCCTACTTTAGCACAAATCAGCCAAACATTGGGGATTTCCAAACAATCAAACCAATACCTATTCCTCCCCCTGACATCATCGACACTCTTCTTTTCCATCACTATGCTGCAGTGCTGACATAACCTGCTGAGTCTACAGACTCCAAATCATCCATTCAGTATGCTCATATTGTTGACAATGTGATTGCTTACCATCTCCCACTTTGGGTGATCACATACTGGGTTGAAGTTTTACAGCTGTAAAAAAACATTTACCAACCTTGGGTCAATGCGAAAAGGGTTCTTCAGGGTCAATGTTGATTCAAGAAAAGCACTAGCCAAGACAATCTTAATCTTGTCCAGCAAGCATACATGATACTTGAAGTGCTGCCATAGTCTGGCTTTATACTTGGATTTGAGATGCATGAAGCAATCACTCACCTCACAGCCTATTTGACACAGGAATGGTGATCAGACATACATGAATTACAAATGCTTGACTTGTTGCAAAGCACTATCTATCAGCAAGAAGGTGTCATCAAAGTTGCAATTGAAAGCCCATACTTATATAGCTATTTGAAATCAGCCTTTAAGGCTGGTGAATTGTAGTACAAGGACTCCACTTCATTTATGTGCACATGCAGCTTGGGCAAGGCACTTCAATTGGATCAATGCACAAGTATTGGCTTCATATCAAACATTCACAACAACCACTGGATTGCTATGGTTATTGACTTCTTGAAACAGTATATCTGATATAGTGATTCACTTGGAGACCAACCAGACATAGAATTTGTTACTATTGTTTAGTGGTGGACTCAATATCATGCTAGGACTTAGTTTACAATCAAGGGACTGGCAATTCCTCTTCAGTGTGATTTATTTTCCTGTGGCATTCTTGTATTCAATGTGCCTGCACACTTCTATGTATCAGACAAGTATCCATTGATGGATGTTGAACAGGTTGATGACAAGCAGCTGAAGATTTTCCTGGAAATTAGAAAACATCATCTCAATCATGTATATTGTCTTTTCATGTTGCCACCACATAAACCACTCACCTAGACTGTATGTAGGGGAGCAACCTTCGAGTTGATGTCTCCTTCCACCTTGGCTGTGACATTCTCCTCCGTGGAATGCTCTTCAAGTTCTGAGTCAGCACCAGTATCTGAGATGGCAACTCTGATACCCTTTTCCACAGAATGCCCTTTAGCACTGGTACTTAAGACAGCAGCCCCAGTGCCCTCCTCCACAAAATGCTCTTCACCTACATGAAGTAGCATTAGCTTGAATGTACTCCACCTGATAGAAATGTAACCACCCACAACATCACCATCTAGCCATGAGCCTAAGCTTGGGCCACCACCAACAATGATCCATGCTAAATCAGCTATCTGTGTTGTGTTTATGAATCAAACTAAGGGACAATCTAAAGGGCTGATGAAGTAGTTTACAAAAGGCTCACCTATGGATGCTCAAGCACAGGACAAGAAGGTCAATGCTATGATTGGTGAATATCTTGAAGACTACAAGTCCATGCATCGGATAGAGGTGGAACAGCACAAGCACAAGAAGCATGAGAAAAACAAATGAAGACAACAAAAGCACCGTGAGAAAATTTATGCAGCTGAAGTTGCTCATGGCATAAGATCACCTAGAGGTGCCAAGCATAGACTTGGATGATGACTGCAATCCAGTGTGTCACTAGAAGAGATCAGTGGCATGTTGGAACCATTGATCACAGAGCTATCACATCCTTACCGCATGTTCAAAAAGAAGCAACACCTAGCCAAGAAGCATCCTTAGGGCTGCAAGAAAATAAATGAACATTGTGCTGCAATTTACCACAACTGGCACTCACTATTCCTTTGGAGTCAGATTGTTAATGCAACTCATCATCCCTCCATTGGGTGGAAAATGTGTAGCACACAAATTGTCTCTTTGCTGAAGCAGCAGAATCTGATCACATTTGCAGGACTGTCACGTTCAACCATGAACAGTTGGATTGATCATAGTGAAGATAAGCCAAGATAGTCAGTATGTGCACTCCAAATGGCTAGTGATGGAAATGATCCCAGCTTGGAAAATAAAGGAGGAAAATGCAGTATCTTTGTATGGCTTGAGTTTATTGATTCAGTAATTAGCACTTATCCCTTTTCCAGACACATTTTCCAACTGTTGAAAAAGCAATTATTGATGAATTAAATGCTCTATGAGATGAATTTGTGCCACTTACCATGGTGACAATAAGGGGAATTGTTATAGTGATGCTGATGAACATGGCACCAGAGATCTTCAACATCAAGGCTCCAAATGGGTCATCATTCCAGTACTTAGATTCCTTCTTATGACAATGGCTTCGTAACACATTGGGTTGGTCTGAACGAAAAGCCAGCTGTATGGTCCAAAAGCTGCCCAAAAATTGGGAGGATGTCTGTGAAAAAGCAATCCTTCGAATGGCATATGGGATGAAGGAAGAGGACATTCCTGTGGTGTTGTATGTCAACACTGGTCAAACTCAAGTCATGTATACACAGGGTAAAAACCTTACCTGGACAAAACAAGGTGTCAAACAGGTGACAACTATCAGCAAGGATGAAAAATGAGCATTCACTGCAATGATCTCAGTTGCATGCTCTGGGAAATTGTTGCCCCCACAGCTGATTTATTAGGAGGCAATGATAAAGTCTGTTACAATCGGTATATTCTCATACCCCTATATTTGTTGGACTTGATGTTTTCCACGTATAACAACAGACAATCTTATCATTATCTTATCTCGTCTCCACTCACCCCTATCTCATGCATATTAGTCATTTCAACTCCCTTCTTCCATTTCACATACGAGACTCCTCATCTTCCCTGTTTCACATCTTTATATTTCACCTTATTACAAAAGCATTTGATCATGCTTCTCTTCCATTCTTTCATACACATGTTTCACATATATTTCACTTCTCTTCCATTCTGCCATACAGCATGTTGGCCTCATGAGTTTCACTTCTGTTTCATCCTATGCTCTTTTTCCATTTGTTCCCAGATCATTAGATATGATCACAACATGTACATACCTCTAGTAGGTACTTAAGGCTCAATGCCAGCGCCAGAGAACTTCAGTCTATTTCTCTTGGTGTTTCCCCCTAAAGCACTATAAAAAGGACTCCATTTGCCTGACAAGCCTTTCTCTATTTACTCTTGAGTCCAAGGATCTTTTGGCAACTTAAGAAGCTATGCTCTAGGGTTATTTCAAAGTCCTATCCATGGTCTACAGCAACATGCTACAATGAATGTGTCAGCCATGAGTTCCACTTTGAGTGCTGGAAAACAGATACCTACTAGTCCTTACAAAAAACCATGGAGTCTCTTATTGATATGTAATATCATTGCACTATACAGTACTTTGAGGCTGGAAAAAAAACCTCTAGGCCTTCCTCCATCTCAGAAATCAATCTGGCAAATTGATGTACATATGATCTGTCCATTGCTCAAACAAGTTTGTGTCATGAATGAGGAAAAATCACCCTTCAATCATTCCACAATTTGTCCTGAGAGGTTGTACAGGCATTCTACAGCCATGCAATGTTGGCATTCAATGCATTTTCAAGCACACACTGAAGTAATCTTACTATGAAAATGTTGCCAAGATAATGATGGCCCAGATTGAAAGTGGGGCACAGACACTGGTCTTCAATAAGCAGCATGGACCGCTGCAGAATTTGAGCATGAAGTGGGTCTGGAATGTGTACACATCTGTTAACAAGAAAGAAATTGTTATGAAGGTAAGAATTCCATGAACAGGATGTTTACATGCACCAAGGCTATTGTGGTAGGCATTTGAGTTGGTGGATGTGCACAGCCATAATCTTTCATATGAAAATTTGACATTCTATGCAACCCAAGAAGCATTACATCAGTTAAAGAATACAAACCCCAAGTTTTGGAGAGAATTAGATAAAGGATGATAGTGTGCACTGGCTGACCTGGAAGTGGCTGCTCTTGAGAATCAATGGACCAATGCTCATGTCGAATTGATGATGGATGATGACAGCACTGTTTCAAATTGTGAGGTTGCTGCCAACTTGATGAGACTGGAAACAGGAACCATAGTTGTCAGATCTATTGGAGACTGTCCTTCTGATGCCATTGTGGCCATTGGAGAGGCTGAGTCATTAGATTTATGTGTAGGAGAGGCAATCATAACACAGGTGAAGGAAGGGCTTGAATGTGGGAAACATAAATGCAAGGCAAACAAGCTGTACATCCATAGCTTCTGGCTGAGTCACGATGACTAATTAGCCCTTTCATAATGTAATTACAAAATACATACACCTGCAAGGCGATCTCTAGTTGTTGTACAAGTGGAGAACAGGTTCAGACCATACAATCCCTTTTTACTCTCACTAGGCACGATTAAATTGCTAAATTACTGAACATTTTGTTAGTCAAGCTTTTTGTCATTTTAGGACCTGTGTAATGTGTGACAGATAAACCAGTTGAAATGGTACAGTAGTTTTATATATGGGAGATACTGTATCTAGAGTCGCACCAGGGCATGGTGACTTTACATGACTCCAGCCAAGGTCACCATGCCAGTAAACATCCTCTGCTCTGGCATGGGAATGCCCAGGTTTCCCCCCCCATCTCACCCCCTTTCCCATTTTGGAGTGGGTGCTGATATCAGCTCACCACTCATGCCCATGCTTGTGTAGCCTATCAGCCTCTCTCCGTTCCTTCCCATCATGTTCTGCTGTGGGAGTGGTAAGGTACTCGACACATAATATAGCACACATCCCTCAAAGTGGCATGTGCAGGTGGCCTCATCGTTGGCATCCTTGTGATGGTATGAGGTTGTGGGGGGTCATGCATGCAAAATCTGTTTGAATTCCTTTTAACCTTCATCTGGTGAGCACCCCACCTCTCCATTTATTGTAGCTGATCATTTCCTTTGTCAGCTTGCAATGGCAATGAATGGCATGCACACCTTGCTTCTATTGCTGCCTGAGGCAATTTTTCATTTCATTTTTATCTTATTACTGATCGTTCTGTTTACCAGCTTGTGATGGTGATGAATGACATGTGTGCCCTGTTTCTGTTGCCACCAAAGGTTGCCTGCCGTTTACTTGGTCGTGAACAATATCTCCAATCTGTCCATAATGTAATGTGGATCATGGAAGTAAGCCAATCCAAGCCCCTTATTCCGTGATTGTCGCCAACCTATTTTCTCAACAGCTGGTGATTGAACATCATGGTGTTTCTGTTCATCCCCAACAAATGAAATGGAAGGGGGGGAGGAAATCAGGTTTGTCACCACACTTACCTCTCTCATCCAGGTCCTCACCTTCCCTATAGCAACTGGTGATCGCAACAAATGGAATGATGGCCAGACCCAACCCCATTCCTTTGTATTATTCTGTTCAGCAGCACGCTATTGCAAAAAACACACAAAAGCAGGCATGTCTGATTGTCCCTTTTGGAAACACTCACTACATCATTCCATTTGGCAGCTCACCGTTACAGAGAATGCACAAGAATGGCAATGTCTGATTGTCCATTTTGAATGCAAATGCTATATCATTCTATTCAGCAATGTACCATCACAATGAATGCATGAAATCAGGTATGTCTGATCATCCCTTTTGGACATCCTCACTATATTATTTTATTTGGCAGCTCACCATCGCAAGGAACACAGGAGAGTGGCAACTTCCGACTGTCCATTTTGAACACAAGTGCACCACTCTGTTCAGCAACCTGCCATTGCAAAGAACACACAAGAGTAACTACATTCAATCATCTACTTCAGACACAACAGGCCAAAGAGAAATAATCAATCAAAGTTCCCGTTTGACCTGTGGGGTTGTATAAAGGCTGCTTATGCATGCGTGTGCACGTCATCATAAAGTTTGAGCAACTGCTACAGGTGAGCCTCATGAACGACAATTGTTCACATTGCATTGCTGATGTAGCTAGTATACAACTGTTTCTTTACCAGTGGCTCATAGCTGGTACAATCTCACAAATGTTTCGGTTCCAGTGGCTGTCTGGTGGAGGCCATCTGCTATGATGCACTGCACTCTGGAACAAACATTGATGTTCATACAGGTGTGTTTTCTCTGGAATACCTATTGTGGAGATCACAGATTCTCTATGGCTGCATATAGAGTTTTTCTCCTATTTTAGGTTGTTTTCTGCCTCCATTGAAGCCCTTATCTGTGTCCTGTGTCTTTCCGAGTGAGTCTGTGCCATTTTCGTACATTTCTGTTTACTCTTGTAATTATCCAGGTCAGCATCATTTTCCAGGCTTGCTGGAACTGACATCTAACATTGTGGTCTTGTTTGTCCCTTTATTATATTTGCTTCCTGTCTTTTTTTCCTTTCTTCATTTGGGTTCCCCTTTGACTGGCGCATTCGTTACATCACCAGATTTGCCTAGAGCATGACCATTCAATCTAGACTCTTCAGCATTGTCCCTGACATAGCAGTACTGTAGAATGACCTGTAGCTTTTTCCAGGCATGATTACTACTTTTCTTGTACAGTCTCAAGCAGTGTTACTATCATGAAGGGGTGAGTAGCATTTTTATCACAGTGTTTGATCACTATCGCAATGTTTCCTTTTTAGGAAAAGATCTTGGGTGTTGCTGAGGACTATAAACCTCTATACTATACAAAATAAAACATTTCCCTTTTTGGCAGCAATTTTCATTGTCCCCAAGTCTCTCTAACCTTGTCTTCAATCTTGTCACTTTCCATTTGTACTGGGTCTTCACCCTTGATCCGGATTTCAACCTTGTCATTCCAAATTTCATTGCTTCTGCCTGGATTTCTCTGGATTTGCTTTTCTCACCCGTGGGAAAGTCTCTGCTTACTCTTCTCACTAACAACCTACCTCGAACCCCTTGGGACAAGTATTTCCTTGCACCCACCCATGTCTTTGCTAGTTTTTCCTAGCTTTCCTTAGGATACTGACATCCCTACAACTGACTATCACCTTTACAACTAGAGCCCACTGCAAGGGGTTCTGACAGGTTGATGAGAAGGTCGCTTAGACCCACTTCAGAGCGATTAAAGATTGAAGATCTCCTAGGTGACTTCTGCCAATTAGAACTCTCAACAGACTTCAAGCTTCTTGTCCCGGTAACTCCAGAAAGAGCACAACACAACCAGTTTACTTCTCCCGCTGTCTTCTTTCTAGATAAGATCAGTAGAAATGCTAAAAAAACGCTTACCAGACAACTAAATCTTATCTCCACAGATAGTAAACCTGAAACAAGGTGAAGAGAGTACTCTTCCCTGGTCGAGTTGGTACTAGAAACAAGTATCAATCTCATAGAAAGGGGTTGACTATCAGACACATGGTTCGTTCGTCAATCGTCAACAAGGTTGAGGGTGATTGGAGATTCAGTAACATGTTGAGGGTCTGGGTTTCTGTTGGAGTGGTGTATGAAATGTACTATAGTTAGTTGGGGAATGGTCTAGACAACTCTCGGGTTGCTAGGAGGATACTCTATAGCGACTAGGGTTACTTCCCTAAGATGCGCTCTCGATGGGCTTCCAATTAGTTCCTATCAATTAGGAATGCTCAATTGGG